>JAAAKG020190171.1:9158-24762 GCA_010014905.2 Druon quercuslanigerum
ATAAGTCTTTGGTTGAAAATGCAACAGTTTCTATTTGTAATTTAATTTTCCTTTTTTATTTAAAAATTTAATTATTTGTTTTGAAATTCATATATTTCATTGAAAATTCGTCTTTTTTGTTGAAAAATTAATCTTCTTGGTTGAAAATTATATTTTTGGAATTTTTTAATAGAAACTTTATCTTTTTTGGTTAAACATGATAATATTACATTTTGGGTTGAAAATTCATCTTTTTTATAGAATTTGTTTATTTTTTGTTAAAAATTCAACTATCATCTTAAAAATTAGTGCTTGTTCTGTGGAAAAATAATTTTTTTTAAACATCATCTTTTTGGGTTTAAAAGTCAACAAATTTTTTTATTTTAATCTGAAATTTTTGTATTCCGTTATTCTTTATTATTCTTCGTCCATTGGCCATTTTTATGGAGATCAAGAGTTAAAAAATAAAATAATAAAATACTTTTTATATATCAAAAACTTTAATAATAAATTTCGAAATATTTCTTCAAGAATAAAAAAAAAAGTTTTTCTGTTTCTACGTATCTTCTAAATTGAATAACTACGTGTATATTTGAATGTAAAAAATGCCATCAAGCTTTGAGTTAAATAGATTTTTTTTCTCAAGTTTAGAGGTACTGTGCACGTGCCGGCAGGTGCTTAATTCCGAAGATGAGTAACTTAATTGGATAATAATCTCGGATAATAACTGGAAATCCAATTGTAAAAATCGAGACAATGAGGAAACTCTTGAGAAAATCTGTCAGTCATTGTCGTGAATAAACTTGAACTTGAACTCGATAACAATTAATCAGACAGTAAATCGATTTATAATAAATATTCTTCTTATTTCTATCCTTTTTTTAACAATAGTTTATCCTAATGTTAATATTTTGCATTCATTTATACTCCTATAAATAATATATTTTTATTTAAAATTTAAGGAATTCAATTCAAAATAAATTAAAAAATTTCTCAAGTTTGGAAAACATTTAAAAAAAAAACCAAAATAAAAAAGAGGACAGTCTTCTTTTTGATCTCTTTTTTTAATTAAAATTTTTGGTCAAATTATAATTAAAAAATGTTTACAAATATCTTCCAATGTTTCGGTGTTACTACTTTTCAAGGCAATCCTTTTCTTTCCTCATTTTTATTTTTGTTTTTTAATTAGAATTCAGAACATGAGTCGTGTGCTGTCTAAATTTGATCGTTTTTCAAAGAACTTCGTAGATAAGTTTAAAATTATTGTTTGGCAAGCTTCCAAAAAAATTGAAAAGCAAAGCGCTTACTTGGATGCGTAAATATATAGATTATTATTTGGAGCGCAACCTTCCCACATAGTGTAGAGTAAATAAATAAATAAACAAAATTAAAAGCATGAAATGGCTTCATCAAATTTATATTATATGACCTTTCCAAAAGATCGCTGGCCGGAATTATAAATACCAAAAGAAGGACATTCCGCAATAGTGTGGTAAAAGGCATGGAATAAAATGAGACCAAGATCGAATGAAATGAACTGTTTTTGATACATAAAGTAAAAACTGTGAGGCCGCGGAAATGTTTGAAACCGCCTACATGCACGGTTTTTAATTGGAGTGACTGCACAACACTTAATTTTCAAAAGTCCTTGACTTTTTCCTCATCATTAATATTCAAAGGCTTTTTTTGAAATTTTGTAACATATTTAATGTCAATTCGTTAATAAACGAAAGGAAACAATAAAATGTCAGATGCAAATTTAAAATTTCAATTTTTTTATATGCTTCAACTCGACCAAAAAAGATCTCTCTTCCTTCATAAAATATGAATTTTTATTCCAAGGAAACGAATTTTTCACCAAAGAAGGTTAAAAATTATAACTAAGCAGTTTTAATGTCAACGAAATAGTTGAATTTTCAATGAAAAAATTAATTTTTCAATAAACATTTGAATTTACCGCCAAATATATAGTTGAACCTTTGAACCAAAGAGACGATTTTTCAACAAATTATTTGAACTTTTAACCAAATTGTTGAATTTTCAACCTACAAAGTTAAATTTTCAAGCAAATTATCGAATTTTTAACAAAAAAAAAAACAGGTTCTTTTGAAGACATTTGAATTTTCAATAAAAAAAACAAACAAATTAACGACAAATTTAATAGTCTATATTTCAACTAAAAGAGCAAATATTCAACAAAATAGTTTAATTTTCAACTAAAGAGTTGAATTTCAAAAAAATAGTTACATTTATAACAATTAAATGAATTTTTAACAATATAGATAAATTTTAAAACACTAGTTTAATTTTGAACCTATACAGATCAATTCACAACTGAAAATCTATTAATTGATATTTGAACCATACAGAAGAAATTTCTACCAAAAGAGATTAATTTAAAAACCAAAAGGACGAATTTTCAACCAAGAAGATTAATTTTCCAGGAAAACAGACGGATTATCAACAAATGATATCATTTTTTAATCAAATAGTTGAATTTTTAACTTGAAATATTAATTATCAACCAAAGATAGAAAAACTATAGATTTTTAGCTTAAAACCTAATTTTTAAACTAAGAAAAACAGTTGAATTCTGAACTAAAAGGATATCAATTTTAGTAAAACAAAAAAGCCATTTTAGAAAAACAAAGAATTTTCAATAAAATCGTCAAATTCTCAATCAATGGAATACATTTCTAACTGGTATGTTTTCTTTAAATATAAAGACGAATTTTCAGGAAATAAAAATGTACAGTCAAGAAACATAAAAAGTTTTATGAAAATTGTTGGATTTTGAAGCCAAATGGCATATTTTCTGTAAACCTGTTAAATTCGCAACAAAACAGTTGCATTTTTAACCAAAATTTAAAATCTAGAAGATTTTTTTTCTACTAAAAATGACGATTTTTCAATTAAAAAATATGAATTTGCAATGAAAAATCGCATTTGGAATTTAAATGAACTTTTAACACGAATTCAACAAGAATCATCTTTTAAACAAAGTCTTTTTAATCAAGTATTTCCATTTTCAATCAAGCAATATTCATTTTCAAAGAATACGATAATAGTAAATATTTCAACCGAGAAATATTTTTAATTAAAATCAGAAACAGTTGTATGCAAAAAAAAAATATTTTTAACCAAACAGTTGCATTTTGATTTTAAAAAAATCAATTTTTATCGAAACAGATGAATTTGTAAAAGACGAATTTTCAGAAAAAGAGTTTACTTTGAAATTAAAAAAGATTTCAGTCCAATCTTCAACAGCAAAATATAAGTTTTAATCAAAAAGTTAACTTTTTACCTAGATAGTCTAATTTTTAACCCAAGAAAGATTTTTCTGTAAAGGGAAAAAAATGAACAAAATTAAACAACTAAGTTATATATTTTTACGAAATCTATTATTAGTAGTTTTAAAATCACTAAAAATGGTAAAACTCTCGAAAACTACCAGTGAAATTTGTTTATTATAAATATAAAATGATGGCGTCTTACTCTAATGTAATTTAATTAAGTTTCAGATGAAACATTTTTTCAAAAAAAAAATATATATATATATTAAACTACTGGAATCCAAAAAAGTCATTTTCCCATCGTCTTCAATGTTATATTCTAACTTTCTACCTAAAGCATTATAAAACAAATAAATTCTACAATATTTGTACACATAGAATAAATGTCAAAAGTTTTAAAAACTTTCCGACACCACTTAAACCTTAAACTTTTACGTGCCAAGATTGTGAGTAATTAAATGATAGTTCTATCTCAATGTATGCGTATTAAAAATTCATGAACTTACTTCTTCCTCACTGAGTGAGTATTTTATCACAAATGAATATTTAAAATTAACAGGTATCGGATTCCATTTATTCATAACAAAACAGGTTTTTCGAAAAAACTCTTTTTGATAATTAAAAAAAACTCAAAAATAATTCTTACAGCTTTTGTGAATCACACGATTCGTGTTTCTTTCTACAGGAAAAACACCTCAATTGTAGAATTTCTCTAAAAATATTTTCTATCTATAAAAAACTTATTATGCCCATATATTACTGAGAAAAGATTCTGTGCATAATGTAATATATTAATATATATATATATATATATATATATATATATATATATATATAGGCAAGAAACGGATTGACAGATTCTTTTTAAAACTCCCTTTTCCAAATAAAGAAATCTTTAAAATCTTTTAAAATCTTTTCAAATTATTCAAATCCTTGAAACTATTTTAAATTTATAGGAAATTATAATTATCCGTCGGATGTTTACCCTGAAATCCCAATTTTCAGGCTAAATAAAGATACAATTCATGGGACGCAATATTTGAAATAACATGTTATGACTTAAAATACCCAAGCGCATCTGCATCAAGTTCCATTCGGCGATAACCGCTGTCGATTCGATGCAACGCTTGGACATTTATTTTTTTTCTGCTAGTGAGGGCTGCACTACTAGTGAACTATTTGGCAGCGCTGTCACTAAAATAAATTTTATAACAATATTTGCTATTTCAATATTCATAATTAACATAGTGGATTACGAATTGGGCAAATCGTGTAAATATACACATTATTGTTAGCTTACTTACGAAACTTTACAATTAGAATATGAAAACTTAATAGCTTGAGAACATATACCATTTAATAGCAAAGATTGATATTTTATGTGTTAAAATGTAGAGTAATGAAAATTGATAGTGATACTATTAAATAATAATAGCAATTACAGAAATGAATAGTTTGAGGTACGTAAGTTCATACAATTATTCTACAAATAATTATAGTCAATGAGAAAGTGAACAGAAATAAGAGATATTTTTATTTTTTGTAATAGGCGCTAACAGAAATGGTAATCTTCAGTTGAGGAAATTGCAAATTACTATACATATTTTTGAAATAAATTCAATCCCAGTTTTGACCTTATTAAAACGGAATATATTCCTGTTTTTATTTTTTATTTTGAATGTTTCTGAGTTGAGTTATTAAGCACCATGCCGCTTCTCACAATTCTAAAAACTTTCACCACTTAGTATATAAGGAATCAGCAAACTTCTTCTCTCAGCGTGATACTTGTCCTTCTCGTATTTTCGTTCGTCCCATTCTTTTCGAATGAATGAGAATTTTTAGTATAAACTTTAGCAAATGTCAGAATCGTCTGATTCAAAGTGTAAAACAATTATTCCAATCTTTCCAATAATTGACATTGTTGCTAGGGGATACAGAAAGAGTCTGGGTAATTTTGGGGATCCAAGAACAAACTATTACGGAGATAAATTAGTTGGCTTCGGTTTAGATAAACGGTATGTTTGTTACAAATACTTGGTTTAAGCATAAAATGGTCCACATATGCACCTGGTCTAAATGAAGCAGCCACAGTGTAATTGCCTTTTATTGTTGCGGATGAAAGACTAAAAAGAGTTAGTCAAAGATACAAGGGCCACAAGAGGTTATGAATGAAACACTGATGACTTGTGAGGCGCTTATAAGAAACAAAGACATAGAGGATGCATAGACTAAGTTCCGGGATATCATTGTTAGATGTGCGATCGAAGTGTGTGGGACTGATGTTGCAGGAAGAAAGTCTGGTGATGAATGGCGGAATGATGAAATTCAGGCTGCCTAAAAAGCAAAAGAAAGAAGTGAAGATAAAATTAGAAAAGAAGAAGAGAAGAAAATACAAAACGACTTTGAAGGAAGCAAAAAACTGCTTTATAACAAAATGAAGAGAAATAAAAGTACAGTATTGGTCAACATGAGAAATGGTAAAGGGAAAAGACTATATGATACATATGGGATACTAAAAGCTTTGAGAGACTATTTTAGGGGACTATTCTGAGGTGAAGTAATAGGACACGAAAACTGCGATGTAGAACACGATGTGGTGAGTACATACCACATAGACTGTGCGAATTGATAAAATTTATGTATCGAGATGGGAGAAGTGTCAGGTAACTGGAGAAAAGCGATTATCATACCAATATACAATAAGGAAGGGGAAAATATAAAAGAATATATAAATAATTCGATATTAAAACAGTTCACGCAACAAAACAGTCCCACTTCAGTTTGATCCACCAATTTAATAAAATAAGGTCGATTTGTGGATTGAAGTAGGCTTGAAATTAGAATCATCTGTCAACAAGCAAATCTGACAAAACAAATTCTAAACTGTCAAGTTCAGAAACCAACGTAACCCCGAAATGACATTGATATGTCAACGTCAAAATTGATATTGTATGTCAACGTCGTGCGTGCTCAAACTGTTAGATCTTTTGGACTTTCAAATTCACTCAATGCTAAAAGTTTCTGTCCGTGTCATCTGGATGCTACATTGGTTTATAGCATCCTATTAAGGACTAACTTTGAAAAAAGGAATTTTGAACTAGGGTTACATGCAAAATATATTCAGCATACACTTAAAAATGGTACAAAACTCAAATTGCGAAAAACAAACTTGTGCCTTGAAGAATCATAAGTGTCCAATCCACACCCGGACTGGTCCAACCTAAAACGTTCCGGTCTTTTGATATATTTTTTGTTTTTGTAAGATTGAAGTTTAGAACAATTGAAACGATGCACCCTCTGAATCAATTAAGTTCGGTATTTCGGATCATTTATCAATATGAAGTTAGAAAACTAAACAAGACAGAAACTGGTACTAAAATAGACTATTTGTGAGATCATATTAGAACACCTAAAAAAGGATCCTGGATAAAAATGAATGCCTAGTTATTACTGTGATGGTTCGGGCATCTTAAGAGAATGAATGATGAACGACTAACGAAACAAGTGTATCGAGGTAAAGTAAATGGCTGCGTGCCTAGAGGTAGACCGAGGAAGGAATGGTTAGAATTACTTAATAAAAAGACTATCAGTAGATTGAATGACGCCTGAAATAAAAAACTAAAGACTTTGTGAGGCTCTTTACTTGGAATGAATGCTAGAGAGACTGATCATCAACCTGGGTCGGAGCAGTGTTTCTAAAAATTCTATAAAACTTTCCTCACATTACTCCCTTTTCCTAAATCGTAAAAGATTGAACTAAACTGTAATATCGGTTTTAACGTATTATGTAACTAAATTTCTATCAGTGTGGAGACGGCGAATTTAAGACTTAGGCTACACTAGTGAACTATTTGTCAGCGCCGGAAAAGGCGAATTTAAGACACAGGATGCAATAATAGGAACGCTGGAAAAGGCGAATTTAAGACTCAGGGTGCAGTAATAGGAACGCTGGAAACGGAAGTTTGGGACTCAGGGTGTACAAGAGAATCATTAGGGAGATTTCAAAGATTGCGTCCTGTACATTTCAGATTTTTGTCATCTTTTTTTAAGTCCTAAGCCAGCATAGCATAGGTAGTAATTAAAAAAAATGGGTGAATTTGGTAAAAATATTTTGAATTTTCAGGTGAAGGCTGCGTGGAGAAGCCAGTGTCGACCTTATGGCGGAATTACGTGAGCAGTAGTAGGCCCGATGTTTCAATGAGACTGACGGTCACAAACGGTGGTTTGACAGCCACAACTAAGGACCATGGCCTGACGGAATATTGGGCCCATCGAGTGACGTACTGTACAGCACCAGCCTCCCACCCCCGACTTTTCGTCTGGGTCTACCGACACGAAGGGCGCCGATTGAGGCCCGAATTGAGGTGCCATGCTGCCTTGTGTTCCAAAGAATCCACAGCAAGGCGATTGGCTTCGACACTGAACGCGAGACTTCATCAAGCTCTTCTGGAATTTCGAAGGGACAAAGTCTCCAGGCAAAATGCGAGGTAAATACTAATTATTTTCAATCTTCAACCTGACGCTTATTCCCTTTTGCTTTTGGTGTGCCACACTCATCAAAGTCCTGCCTTAACGTTCTCGAAACGATTCGGCAGCTCAAGTGGTTCTTGTCCATGCTAAGTTTCTATAATCTTCTCGAAGAGTCTCAATTACGTCATATAAAATTTTAAAGCGCGGTTGCGAGAAGTTAATTTTGCGTAAACAAATTCAAGGTTGTCTATCATTTCAATCTGTACGGAAATGAATCACTTGAGCTACTGAATCACCTCGAAGTCGATAAGATAGGAATTTGTATCCAAAACAACAGAATCCCACTTTGTTTATTTTTTGTCCATTATTTTGTTAAAATTGTGCTTATTTAAGGAAGAAATCTTGTGAGTCTTGTGCGGGCAAAATGATAGGTATAAAAATATGCAGTATTTTATAAAGGTGGTATAAGTGGTTTTGAGTGAACGACCAAATGAAAGTGAAAGGTGCCTTATGTAAATAAAGATTTCCAGTTTCAAGTTTTGAAGTGATGACCTTATAAAAAAGCAATAACAAATTCGTCTTGGAGAGAAATTGTAAAAAGGGAAGTTAAAATTCAACTCGCTAGCCAGTGAATTTAAATAATTCAGGAAGTCAGATGAAATTCGGCGTTTGGAATAAATCTGACGGGCATCACCCGAGGTCGAGACTTGAATTATTCGGTTTCCAAGATCGGGGTCAGCAGGTTGTTTTGTTCAGTTTAACCTCAGAATAATTAATTACGCCCCATTTACGAATTTATTTATTTCTTGGATAAATATTCTTCTTTTAAAATTTAATTATTATTAAAAGTTCTAATCTCTAACAAGTTTTAATCATTCAGATGTAAATTATCGCAAACTTCAAGTATTCCAATTTGCATTATCAAATATTTTGAACAATTATAATCATTTCTTAGAGCACTTGTCCAAATTTTACAATTTTAAATTCAAAATAAATGGTCTAAGTGTTATGAATTAAAGACCAGAGCCAAAATTTTGCAAAATGGAAAAGGGCAAAGAGGAAAACTGACTTTATTTTCTTTCAAAAAATTTCCAGGTTTATTTAAACCATTTATTCTTTAGTCTATAAATGATTAAACCTCCTATTTATTTATGTAAGACTTCGCAGACTTTTTTCTTTTTCTTGATTTTCCACTTAAATAAAAATAAAAATTAGTAGAACATAATAAAAAAAGCCTAATTTTTATTATTGTAATGTAAAGAGAACATAATTATCCAAAAGTAATTTTTTGGATTAAAAATTAAATTATTTTTCGAGAAAATTAAATTTTTTCTATAATTCATATTTACTATAACTTATTTACTATTTTTTAGTAAGTTCGTCTTCTTGATTTGAAAATTCAACAATTTGCTTGAATCTTTTTTTTTTCATGAAGGAAAAGTATTTCTCGTTTGAAAATTTAAATGATTTGTTGAAAATTAATCTATTTTTGTTGAGGATTCAATAATTTCTGTTTTAATTTAAATTTAGTCTTCTTTGATTGAAATATCAACTATTACACTTTTTTTTTTGTTAATTTATATTTTTTTATTGAAAACTCAACTACTTGGTCGAAAGTTGAACTGCTTTGTCAAAAATTCATTTTTTTAAACTGAAGAATCTTTTTGGTACAAAATTTAAATTTTTTGTAAAAATTTCTTTTTTTTTAGAAATTAATTATGTTAACTAAAAATGTGACTATTGCACTTTTTGTTGAAGATTTATCTTTTGGATTTGAAATCCCAACTATTCGTGTAAAAATTGCTCTTTTTGGTTGTTAGTTCACCTACTTGATTGAAAATATAACCATTTTGCTGAAAATTTGTTTTTTAGATTGAAAATTACATTTTTTTAAACTGAAAACTAATTATTGAATTTGGTTGAAAATCTACTTTTTTTTTAATCAATTCTTTTGTGAAAATTCGTCTTTTTGTTTTGAAAGTTCCTCTCCTTTGGTTTATTTTTTGTTTTAATGAAACTGTTTGGTTAGAAATTTATAAGTTTTGGTTGTTGATTCCATGATGATTTTTTTAAACTGAAAAATTTAACTATTCCGCTGTGTTGTACATTAAACTTTTTAGATAAAAATGAAACTGTTTGATTTACATTCAACTCTTGTGAAAATTCGTCTTTTTGTTTTGAAAATTTATCTCTTTTGGGTAAATTTTTTTTCTTGATTCAAAATGAAACTGTTTGATCAAAAATTAGCCAGACTTGGTTGGGGATTTAACAAGTTTGTTAAAAAAAAAACGTAAATATTTTCTTAATCATTGGACTTTTTGAATATTAATGTAGTGCAGGCTTTTTCCGCTAAAGTAAAAGGCCTTCACTCATTAATATTCTGAGATACCGGAAAAAGTGAAAACATTCAACGATTTTAACGCTTAATATTCGCTTTCCATTTGGTCGAAAACGACCTTTTTACTTTGAAATTGACTTATCTATAGTTAAAAGTCCATCCCTTTTGGTAGGAATAAAAATCTTATTGATTTAAAATGAAACTGGTTCGAAATTACTTATCTCTTTTGACTGAGGATTGAACAACTTTGTTAAAAATTTTTTTTTATGTCGCATATATTTAGTGGAAAATTTAACTAATTTGTTGAATATTTAATTTTTGTGTTGAAAATTGATGTATTTTGTTAAAATTTGTGTTTTTAAGTTGAAATTTTCTTTTTTAAACTTAAAATTAGGTTTGCCATTGTTTAAAAATAACTTTTTTAGCTCAAACTTTTTCTCTAGACTTTTCTCTAGACTGAAGAATCTTTCTTGCTTAAAATTTAACTTTTTTTAAATTTTTTTTTAGTTGAACTGAACTGGTTTTATTCAAAATTCATTTTTTGAGTGGAAAATTCAACAGCAATTAATTAATTAATTAACAAAATTAATTTGAAGCAGTTAATCCTAAAAATTTAAATAGAGCTTCAATACTGCAGAAAATACAGCAGCCAATAATAAATATTACAACTAAACCTTATAAAAGTGTAACTCATGATTCAAAAGATTCAATTTCAAGCTTATAAAAAATACCCTGTATCTAAAATGATTGCCTTCTAGAAAAGAGAATTTGCTAATACTCTATAAATTTCCAGATTATCACTCGCCAACGCCGTCTACGAAAATCCCTCGTTGCCCCGAAGGAAAATCCTCTTGAGCACCGGAGGCCAAAACTATCGACCACCCCTAGAAAGGTCCAAAAGTGCTCCGAAGCTCTCTGCCATTGAGGAAGACACCGTTGCCGAAGAAATTGAGCAAAAGCGTTTGCTGGAAGAACTCAGATCCCTAGAAAGTGTCGCAAGTTGGGAGCAGGATGGATGGAGACTCTCGAGACTTCTGGATGTCCTCAACCGGGAATCTTCCGACGAAAACGGAAGTATTTCGAGCGGATGCGAAACTTCCAGCACAGCCAATAGTGAGGAGAGAAATCCTTCCAGTTCCGAGGATTCCCACATCGCGAGTGAAGATCCCAGAAAGAGGAAAGTCTTCTTTGCTGATGATGATGTGATCATTGGATCCGGCCCTAGAAGAAATTCTGATGGGTCTCCAAATTTTATGACTTGTTCAGGAAGTCCCCGGTTTCGGAGAACGTCGAGGAAGAGTTTTTCCTCGAGGAGTGAAGGCGAGGAGTCGATGGAGGAGGAGGAGTATGAGGAGGAGGAAGGTTCTAATCGTTTTGAATTTGATGATGAAGATTTCGATGAAGTCGACTACAGACCACGAGGTGAAAATCCTCTGAGGCTGGGGAATCTGCAGAAGGGTGAAAAATATCCTGGAAGGTGCAAAGAACTGGAGGAGGAGACCTTTCTTATTTTGGACTCTCTTGATGAAGAAGCTGACAGTGATGAAGGATATGTCGAAGCTCCACCAAAGTTGATTGATCAAGCTGGTACGAAATTGAAGAAACTTAACAAACTTGATCAAGATGGCAGCAGTGTGGTGATCAAACTCGATCAAGATGGTGACTACTCTCTAAATAGAAAAGAAATTACGGATCCTCTGAAGGTTCAAAAAGAACTTCTCAGGACCGAGTCTGCTGACGAAGATTCAAGTCCTGAGATAAAATCGAATTGTCAGAGTGAATTTCCAAGCTTAAATTCCAGTTCGAAGGAAAAAGGAAGAACAGAGGAGAAAGAGTTGGAGTTATTGGACTTGAACTCTAACGGTCTGAAGAAGTGTCCAAAGGTTAAGGAGAACGAGAGACAGGATTTCATCCAGTGTCCAATCTCTGAGACGATAAAGAAGTTTAGCGCCACCCTGAAAAGCTCGAAATCTTTGGATATTTCGAATAAATCTTGTTTGAAAGTACTGAAGAGCTCAAAGTCGTTCGAGAGCTCGAAAACTCTCGAATTTGAGAGTGAATCGCCTAGTCTTCATCAGAGGAAGCAGTTGCTCGCCAAGCAAGGTGTTACGGTTTAGAATTTTAGGTAGAATCTTTTTTTTTTAGTTTAGAAAATTTATTAAGCATAAGAAAAGAAAACCACATCTAAACTGCACGCAATGTTGCCTCAATTCTCAATCATCAGTCAATGAATGCTCTTTCCCGATCAGTCTTGATGCCATCTTAGTGGAGTGTTGATGCAATGTTTCATTAAAATGTTGATGCAGTGTTTCATTACAATGTTGATGCAATGTTTCATTAAAATGATGATGCAATGTTTCATTAAAATGGTGATGCAATGTTAGTGCAATGTTGATGCAATGTTGATTCAATGTTTATGCAATGTTGATGCAATGTTACATTAGAATGTTGACGCGATGTTTCATTAAAATGTTGATGCAATGTTGATGCGATGTTTCATTAAAATGTTGATGCAATGTTTCATTAAAATGTTGATGCAATGTTGATGCGATGTTTCATTAAAATATTGATGCAATGTTTCTTTTTTTATTTTGCTGTAAATTTGATGCAATTTTTCAACAATGTTTCCTTGAAACTTGGCTGAAATGTTAATGTGATTTTGATGCAATGTTTCCTTGCCGTCTTTCTGCAGTGTTGCTGTAGTGCATGAACGTTCTTTCCCAATCAATGTTTCTGAAATGTTGCTGAAATGTTGCTGCAAAAATGATGTAATGTTGATGTAATGTTGATGCAATGTTGATGCAATGTTGATGCAATGTTGATGCAATGTTGCTGCAATGTCGATTGAATGATGCTGCAATTGCAATACTTCCATGCTTTGTTTTGCCATGTTGATTCAATACTGGTACAATTTAGATGCAATGTTGATGCAATGTTGCGTGTTGTTGTTGGAGCAGATTTGACATTTTTGTTCAAATGGTACGAAGAAGCTGGTGAATGAAAGAGTATTTTCCAATGAGATTCATTTTTAATCCAAAATATTGTAAAAACGACTTTAAATCAAGACACTTGTTTTAATTTTAATTTTACTTTCAACTTTCCTTCAATTAGGAATGAATAACAGCCGAACTTAACCTCAAACTTAATAAACAGTTAAGAAATCAATTAAAGGAGAATTTTTTCCAGGTGAAAATATGCAAGTAAAAATTTACGTAGATCAATTTGAAACATTCTGTGTAAAAATTTAACTTTTTTTAATTTCAAATATCTTATAAAACATAAGAGATAAAAATAAAGAAAAAATTGTACAAATTCATGTGGAAGCTCTCGTAAATTTTTATGTAGAAATACGCGTGGAATATTTTAATTTTACATGTGGGTTTCTACGTAATTGGATGATAAATTCACGTAAATTACACCTTAAAATTCTAAATTTAATTCTGCGTAAACATTTTTGCGTAAACATTTTGGCGTAAACATTTTTGCGCAAACATTTTTGCGTAAACATTTTTGCGTAAACATTGTTCCATAATCCAATGTTCCATAATCAAATTCCAAGAGGTTGGATAAAGCAATGTTTAAATTCACGTAAAATTTCATGCGAAAATCTATCTGGAATTTAACTTGGGAACACACGTGTTTGAATAAATGCACGTGAAAGTTTACGTGGATTTCCACGTGTAAATGCACGTGGAATGTTTCAAGTTGCCACGTGGATTTCTATGTGAATATTTACACTTGGACTGGCAATAGCCTTTAATTATAAAAGAGAAATCTAATCAGGTTATAACAAAAGAAAAATGTTTCGCCCATCGATTTTTATTTAAAAATAGTTATTTATATATATTTAAAAAAAAAAAATTTTCTTCGGTCACAGAAAAAAGTCTCAATTTTTATCCGTTTTTATTCAATAATAACTCGTTTTATTTCTTGTAAGATTCTCTACCAATAGCAGATAATTAATCAGAAGATTTTTGTTTATTATTTTATTTATTAGGAAAAATAGGAATTTTTAAAAAGATGGCGTGTCATTAACAAATTCTATAAACAATTATCCGTATCAGGTATTTGCGATGAAGCTTATAAAGTTTTTTCTTTGGAATAAATATTTAGTTTTTGAATAACAATTTGTGATAGTTTAAATAAACTTAATTAACAAGTACAAGCTTGATTCTTTTAAAGTCGCCAAATGTAAATAAAAAATTTATCAACTTTTAAGGACATTTGAGTGAAAATTAATTATTATTATTTTTTTTAAACATTTAGATAAAGATAAACTATTAATATTATTTTTAACAACGTTGTAAACAAATATTTTTCGTCTCATGCATTTGTAAAATAAAAATTTCGTTTTTCTTGTCGAATTTTCAAACAATTCCTGGGCAATGACTCATATTCTTATCGTAGTTTCGGAATTGTTAAAAAAAATTGCCAATTCGTTATAAACAAATAAATTATTTTGCTATTTTTTAAGATTTAAATTTTGTTCTTTAAACGCAATCAACTGTTAATCTCTCGTTTTTAAACTTTTCATTGATAGTTAAATAACTATAAATTTTTGTTATTGTTATTAAAAATGTGCGAGGTAAGAAAAAAACAATACATAACTATTTTTTTTAAACAATTGGTGATTAAAAGTATTTTGTAATACCCTAAAATCAGATTTCTCTTCGTAATTTAGGAAAATGGACAGCAATTGTCCTTTTTTTAAATTTTTTAATGGCTTTTATCCCACTTCCTCAATTCGTACAATCCTTTGGAAAAAAATGACTCAAAACTGTTTTGCGCCAGCCAAGAAATTGCAATGTATTATTTACGAAGGTATTCCAGATTTTTATTAATTATCACGTGGAGTTAGTTCCACGATAATTTATGTATTTCGTTGTAAAAATAGTCGCTTGGAAAAAGCAGATTCTGAAACGCTGCGTTTAAGAATTGAAAAAAGTCGAAATATTGTAGATAGTTGATAGATATTTGCAGACAAAAATCTATACAGAGACATGAAATTAAGAATTTTAAAAATGTGACTGGTATTTTAAAAGAAAAACATGATAAATAATTTAGATGTAGCAAGCCAGGCTTGTAAATCGACTGTGACTCTAAATAAATAAAAAAGAAAATTCTATGTAATGTATTTATTTATCGAAAAAAGTTAATTAGAAAATTTACTGTTACGCTCGTTCGAAAAATAAACAACGACAACTGACTGTCTGTTTCTATAATTCTGTATGTTATGATATTATTAAATTTACAAATTTTAACGAAAAATGTAGATGCGACTATAAAAATGCACTGTTTCAAGTTAGATACTAGATTCGAATACAGTTTACGAGGTTTGCACCATTTTTATGGAATCGAAATTATGATCGAATGTAGCAAAATATACAAATTATGAATAAAAAACAAAGATTTATCACTAACGTAATTTTGTGAATAGAAATTGCACCGGTTACTCGATAATGATAATGATATTGATGGTAATTATAATGATAACAGCAATAATAATAATAATAATAATAATAAT
>JAAAKG020190182.1:0-17642 GCA_010014905.2 Druon quercuslanigerum
CGTTTGAAACAACTTAATTAGTTTCAATTCTCCTGACCCTAAAGCCAAAAACTTACATCAACAATTTCTACAAAATTCTAAATGAATAATAATATTTTTAATAATTACCAATTTAAAAAAAAATTTTTTGTTAGGATTTTTAATTTTCAATATAATTATGATAAAAAAACTTTTTGCTGCTCTTTAAACTTCTGAGAAAAGGGTGGTAGCGCTAGCACGACGTCCACTCAGCGCCGCCACACATAAAAACTCACTAAAAATTATTATAATGAGATAAACGATCAGGGGAGACTTTTTTGCTTTTTTTTTTATTCTCCGATGATATATAATACGATCCCCAAAAACTATCTATATGCCATACATACCTACCTCTCGTGATCAAAAACGTTCTTACAGGGCGAAAACCCCCTTGAAAAACATAAAGATTATTTAGAACTCCAACTTAATTACCTGACATTTGAAAATTTCCCCCTCAACTATAATTTTCCTAAAAAACTACCCTTCCACGCGAAGGTTTGCAGCGGAACATATATATGTATAAAAAAGAATTAAACACTCAGAAGAATTTATTCTTGAAACAAAAGACATCGTTTGGACAGAAATGGAATTTCCTCTTGAAATAAATGTTAAGAGTTTCAAAAATAAATTCCTTTTCCAAAGTATCCACTTATTTTTTTTTTATCATAGGTGAAAAAACATCCCAATCAGTGCGATTATCTGCAATTGAAATTAGTTGGATTTTTGAAAATTAAATAACTACAACTCGTTAGGTTAAGTTACACATTTAAAAATATATATTTATTAGTCTTTCAACAAAATATTAGAATAAAATATTTTTTAATTTCCATTTCTGATTTTCAAAGGTTCTATTTATATTTAGCAGATAGGCATTAAAAGTATAATATAAGACTATTTTTTCAGACATATTATTATTATACATACCTTTGAGTTTGTCTTCAACTGCAATTGAAAATCCGCATTTCAATAGTTGTTCTTCCTTTTTTTTTAAATCTGGAGAATTTATTTTTCAATTTGGTTTGACGAACCTTACTTTATCACCAAAATTTAGCGTTTTGTAGGGAAAAATTTAGTTTAATGTTTCAAGTTCAAAAATGATAATCCTCTTGAGAGGATTATAAGAGAGATCTTAATGTCATCTAGTCGCAACATTGATTCTTTTTGTGTCAAAATCATATAAACTGTAAAACATTTAAAAATTGTACCACTTAGAATGATAGAATTACGAACGGAAAATTGGTGCAATTTTACTACTCTGATTATAGGATGAATACCACTTGCATGCTAGAAGTTCTAACCAATCTTGTAATTTTACCACTTTTTGAGTGACAATATTGCAAGACATTGTAAAAGTAACTTTTTTGCTTTTGACCTACTTTCAGAGTGTTGAATTTGTTGACGCTGGTAAAAGTACAGAAACTGCTAAAAATTCCTTTTAGTCCAACGTGATCTCACGTCTTTAAATTTGATAATGAGAACGCGACGTACTTGCGCAGCTCTGAACGTAGTATAAGTGCAAGTAATTGTAAAGTTTCAAAGTTACGGAGAATAATGAAAAAATGGTAAAATTAAAATAATGTGGAAAACAGCGTGTTTCAGAACGGTATAAATGATGGAAAAATTGATTTGCAAAATTGGTAAAAACTATTGAACAAGATTTTTTTATTTTAAAAACTGCTTCCTGTTGTATTCCTTATTTGAACGGGAAATTTATAATTTCTAGTCAAAATTACCATTATTTACCTTTCTCATGTAGATGCTAAAGTTACCATGTTGAATAAAAACACGAATATTTTTGGTTAGAATACCGTCACATAAAATTCATAATGCTTTTGAAATTTTTACAGAATCTTTCTAGAGACTTACATTACCTAAAAGTTGAAATCCATACTGAAAGGGGATATTCGTTATTGTCAATGAAAACGTTACTTTGGGAGTGGTTAATAATTGGACCTACTCTGAAAGTGGTTAGATCAGCAGCATTTTTTTACAGTGTAGGTTCGAATCAAAACAATTGCTTGCAAGATGCTTTTTACATACATATATAAACTCCGCTGTGTGCAATCACGTTGAAGGGTAGTTTTTGTTAAAAATTAGAATGAGCGGGAAATTTTCAAGTGTCAAATAATTAATTTGGAACCCTGAATCATCTTTACGTTAAGGTCATTTTCCCACTTCTAAAACAATTTTGATCACCAAGGGTAGGTATGTATGACATAGGGGTACTTTTTTTGGGCACGTATGCAAGTGCAAAAAAAAAATAAATATTAAATAACAGTGTTTTCCAAATTGTGTTATATATAATGAATATTTATTTTATTTGAAAGCTTCTAAAACATTGATTTTGTATTATAATTGGTTGCTTCATATTAATTATTATCTTCAGTACATAATTATAGATTTAACGTTATTAAAAATATTTAATTTAAAGTTTTAATTAAATTGACTATAATTACAGTTTCTAACATCGCTTTAAATTAGAAATAATCTTATATATATTCATAAGAAGTATCAAAAACGATAAATTAACTATAGCATCATAAATACGTCATATTTTTTTCTTAACAAATGATAACTATCAAGGATACTGTCAATATACAACAAAAGTTTATATATTAATTTAATTTTTTTATAAATATTATTCCGAACTAATCAAACAATGTTATAAAACTAAAAAATAGAAAATACTGAAATTTCAAAAATCAAAATTTTAACTTTCAAACTCGAGAACCTTATTTTTATGATTTTTATAGGTAATACAAAATTTCTTATATGTTGAATCTTTTGAAAAAGTTCACTGAAGTAACTTTGGCAAAACACATATTATTTCCATGTAATAGAGACATTTTTTATATGATTGAAAAATGAGATTATCAGCATTTGAACATAGCTTGAAATAATAGTTCAAGTTACCATGATATTAAGCAATGAAATTTTTTTAAATTTATGTTTAAATTTCCTAAATCAATGTTATGCAATATTAATTTTGTGAGATGTTCATATTATTATTGAAAATATTACAAATGTTCAATTAAATTCGATTTTTGCTGCGGGATTAACAATTAAGTATATGTAGAAATTCATTTTAAGACGGCACTTGTATAGACGATTCTTGTAATTAAGTAAGTGTAATTAAAATTGTATTGTATAAATAGACCTGTAATTAAATAAATAGTTTTGGGTATTAAAAAAAATTATTTTGACTGCAATAAAATTAGAAGCTTCTAACACCTAAATTAGTAGACTTTACTAATTTTTCCAGTGCTTTCATAATATTCATTCTTTATCAAATTTATCAAGTGCTTTAGCAAATATTGATTTCTCTTTTGTCTTTTGAGTAATATTCCTTGCTCTTAAACTGTTCTAATAATGTCTTTAATCTTAAATAATGTCAAAGAATAGTGTGGAAGAAAAAGATTCATTAAAGATAAATATTTTGAGATAATTCTCAAACATCTTAAAGAATATTTATTAGTTACACTTCTATTGGAATTTTTAATTTAAGTGTGTTTCCTTTATTTTATCGAAATGAGGACCACAACGTATTATCATCAGAGACTAACAGAAATTTATAACGTGTATTTTCAGACTAGATGGAGCTCCATCTAGTCTGAAAAGACACATTATGAATTTCTATTATTCCCTGATGATAATACAGATCACTTAAAAAAATTTTCTTGTTACACTTGGCAAAATAATGCGTGTATTTCTGAGAAAGGATTCCTCTTTCGATATCTCTAGTAACTTTAGGGAAAATTAACCGACTGGCAATCGGAAGTTATGTGGTTCGATTCCTAGCGGAGCAAAAATCTTTTATTAAAAAATTACAAAATATTAATTAATTTTTTTTAACAATGGTAATTAGTGCTTGTGTAGCCCACACAATCTTCTAGTTTTCTAAAAATCAGTGGTATTAATTTTACATTTATTTTAAGAAAAAATGATCTATCTAGCGGAAAAGAACTCATATAAAGCTTTAAAATTGGAGATGAAAATCTATTCCCGCTACAATCATAAACATTGGCAAGCATGTATGTCTACTGTAATATTTAAAAGAAAATTGTAGCACTGCAGAAGCATGAAACTAGCAAATGTTTCAATCCCTCTTCATTCACTATAAGTTCAATATAAGGTCATAATAATAGAGTTCGTGTCTTTAAAGTTTTGATGATATTTTTCCAACCCGTATTTTATAAAAATGAATAAAATAGAACTAGTAAAAGGTAAAAGTGAAGTTCGGATTTTTTACCTAAATGAAATATGGCCAAATCTTGAGAAAAAACGAGCTCTCTGGCCAGTAAAAGACGTAGGTATTCTGGAATCGCCTGTGGTGAAAATCGGAGTGGACAAAATTCAAGGAAAAACACCATTGGGACGGTTATTAGTAGATTTTGCTCATAATTCAACCATACATGGTTTAAATCACTTAGCTGTTCCTCGAAGACACATTTGTGAAAGGCCAGTAGAAAATTAACTTCGCTTAAGATTACTAATAATTTTGAGTAAATTACGATAAATTACATAATCGGAGAGAAAAGTATTATTTTTATATCCGGCTGAAAAAGAGTATACAAAAATTAAAATAGCATTTTATCACTGATTTTCCATTAATGACATAACGGGCCTTTTTATTTTAAGTTTTCAATTATATTATTAAATTTCTCTTCATGTGAGAAAAAATTCCTGACATAATTTATTATTTTTACGTTTTATACAGATACACTTTAGGTGGTACCATCATTATTTCGCTTATACTTCTAATCGCCATTTCTTTGCAACCTTGGGAACGATATCAGCATGATGCTACAGTGATATCTCTCGATAATAATTACAGAAATTTTGATGTCACAATACCGTCATTTACATTATGTCCTGTAAATCCTGTAAATGAAACCAAATTCAAAACAGTATTTAAAAGGTAAGGAGAAAATTGATATGTAATTTACTTTTTTAGTTTTTACTTTAAATCGCAGGCTGCAAGTTAACAAGAAAATAATTTCAATTCTCAAAATTGACACTCATGAATATTTTTATATATTCTTAAAAGCATGCGCTAGCCTGTCTTGTGCGCAAATATTTTAAACAAACTTATCATAAATTAATAACTGGAATGAATTTTCCATGTCAGAGATACGTTTTTTTAATTCGATATTATTTACAATATGATAATTTATCATTTATTAATTTGAAGCTCCTATGTTTCTGCTCGCTTTTCGCGTATTTTTTGTCTTCCGACTTTTTATTTCATGTCAATATGAGAAAGTTGTTATTATGACTTCTTATAAAATTGCTTTTGCACTTCAAGTAACATAAAGTTTTTCTCTTGGCCTTGAAATACGTTATCGTTGATTTTCAAGTTATAAACTTTTTACCATTTTACATATCAGATGAAAATGTTTCAATTTTGAAAATCCTAATGCACAATTTTGAATATAATTAATTTTAACGACATAGTATCAAGATCCTAAAATGTAAGAATCTTTCCATTTTTAAACTGATTTTTAAATTGTTTGATTTTTAATACTTTAAGTTTGAATTCATTATTTTAAAAAAATTAGAAAGCCTATAATTTTAAAACGTAAAAATGACAGTCATTTTCTTTTACCGATGTCACATTTTTTAGTAAAAAAGTATATACAAAAATGATCCAGTTGTACAAATTCTAATATAAAAATATTCAATTATTAATATTTAAAATTGTCTTATTTTCGAAGTTTCATTGTGATAGCATTCCAATTCTAGATTCTGCAATTAAAAATAAAATGGTTCAATTTTGAACAGATTGAATTCGAAATGATACCATTTTTAATTATTTCTAATGAATATATTTAATTTTTCAAATTTTAGTGAGAAACCTTACAATTTCAATTCCGAACCCTATCAGTTTCAAATAATTATTTTCTTTTTTTTCGGCCTCCTCTTTCAAGGTTTAATTTTCACCTGTTCTCAGGCAGCGGCTGAAACTAAAAAAAAACTGCAAAAATCACAGATATTCTTTCAAGGTTCTTTGATATAATACATTTTTCAGAATTCTTCATTATTTAATAATTTCATTTTTACGGGAATTTATTTACAAATACTTCATCTTGAGAACAAATGAAGATAGAAAACCCTTTATTTACTGCAAATGTGCAGTTTTATTGACCATTTTTTTAAGACACTAAAAGAGTATGCCAAATGCCAATAAAAATCTGTCAATCCTTACGAATTGACATAGAGAGAGAGAGAGAGAGAGAGAGAGAGAGAAAGAGATAAATTCGTAAAAACCTTGAGACGGTCCGTCATATTCTCATAATTTAAATTAAATAGCAAAGCTACGGGCGAATATTTATATTGATACGCCTCTGACTCGTGAGTGGACAAGCAGGTGGAACGAAGGGGTGATTCACCAAATTCTTCGATCATACGATCGATTGCGCGCGCCATCTGCGAGTAAGTGGGAATAGCGCGGGACCAATGCACTCTATAAATATTGGTACCGGTACCGATACCAATTCAGTTCTTGCAAAATTCTCAACGTTGTGAGACGCGTTTGGCTCCTCATATGACCAACTGCATATACCAACACCACACTAAGATTCTGAAAGGAAACCGACTAAATCAAAATTCTCCTTCAAGTATTAAATAACTTGTCCTAATTCATTATTTTTAAATTAGGATAATGAATGTGAGTTTGTGGGTATTTATAAACAATAAATGTGTGTAATGTGTGTCACAACCCTACACCTTATTTTACTAGAAAGGACCTTGTTGTGCATAATTACATCAGGGAGTTCTAGTAAAAAAGTTTATTGGAAAAAGTAAAAATGTATGTAATGTGTATCACAACCCTGCATCTTATTTTACTATAAGGACCTTGTTGTGCATGATTACCTCAGAAGTTTTTAATTAAAAAATTTTATTGGAAAAAATAAAAATGTGTGTCACAACCCTGCACCTTATTTTACTATAAGGACCTTGTTATGCATGATTACCTCAGGGAGTTTAATTAAAAACAGTTTATTGGAAAAAGTAAACATATGTGTAATGTGTGTTACGTCTCTGCACCTTATTTTACTATAAGGACCTAGGCGTGCATGATTAAAGCTTCAGGGGCTAGCAGCAAAAAAAACAAAAGAGAATCAAAAGTTTATTATGTTAAATCTGTGCAAAGCTAAAATTGTGGATCCTCGTACAAACCTGCACCTGGCTTTAATATAAGGACCTTGTTGTGCGATGGAACGCAAAAGCGAAAACAGAATCGTGTGCATTAAGCTTATGTAGATCTTATGAGCGAAATCGATATCCTTGAATCCAAACCATCATTAAAATACGCAATCATCTCTCCCTTGATTAGAATCCACAATCTGTCACTTTGGTCAAGTAATAATTAAAAATTCAGTGGGAATTTTTTTATTGTAAGAACTAATCTTGTTTCGCTCAGTTTTATTTAATTAAGCAGTTTAGTTTTAAAATGGTTAGGGCTATTTTTCGTGTACAAACAGTATTGGATTCAACTGATATTGTTTATTGTAATTCAAAGAACAGCACAGAGTAAATGCATACAAAACGAATCACTCAATGAAGGTAAATTTCACTGAGAAAAGTTTGAAATGCTACACTACTATCACTAAAAATTAGTATAATTTTTAGTCAATGCTCACCATGTTGAAATAATCCAAATACACTAAGAACTAAGCTTCGAATATCGAGAAACACAAAATTTATCCCCGGTTTTGATAGAATGATAACTTTACAACCTGTTTTTCGGATTTAGGGGGTCTCAAAACATGGACAGTTGACAAAAACCGGGGGGGGGGGTCATACACAAAATCTAATACCTGCTCTAGATGGGAATGTAAAAATTTATGAATATTTGAACTTTTTTACTCTAATCAGTTTTGAATGTGGGCGACACGGCAGGGCAAGTGGTCATCGAAGGAGTACTTTTTTCTACCAATTGTCCTCTTGTTCCGCCCACATTTCAAAACTGATTAAAATCATAAATATTCAAAACGATATATCTTGCGTAACAATTGTTTAATCATCAATTTTTCTTATTGCTCTGGATTCGCATCACAAAACTGCACATTTAGAGCCAATATAACGGCTTCCTATCTTTATTTGTTCTCAAGATAAAATATTTCTTAATAAATCTCCGTAAAAAGTAAATTATTGGAAATTTTGTACGAATATCTTTGAATTTTTTTCAGATTTTTCCTAACGTTGAACGATTTCTGGGAACAGGTGAAAGTCGTTGCTTGAAAAAGGAGGTAGAAACCCCCTGTTTTTTATAGGTTTTACCCTCTAACTATTAACAATATTTTTTGAGGATAAATTTAATAAAATTATAATATAATTATAATAAAAAAAATAAAAAATTATAATTATAATAATTTAAATTTTTTGGTTGAAGTCGGAAGACTTTAAGCTTTAAGATACTTTTTATGAAACAATATAGAGATTTTTTGAGCGAGTTGAACTAAAATAAGTGAGGGGCCTCGAATGTTGTCCCGAGTTTAGAACATAATACATAATAATTTATGAAAAGTTCGTATAGAAAAATATTTCACGTGACAGTATGATGCAAGCCCTTAAGAAAAGTTCTTACAGATTTATTATTATTATATTATATATGTATATTGGTCATTACATGGGAGATTTACAATCAAAATTTGTTTCTACAAAACATTTTGTTTTCAAAATTTGGTAATTAGAAAAAATCATTTGTTTTCAATCGCTCACTGTAAAAGAAGTTTTGAATAGAAAAAATCATTCTTGAACTGAAACTTTATTTGTTTATTACAACATTCTGCAATTGAGGATAATAATGTGTTTTCGATAATTGTTACATATTTGAAGTATACAAAAATGAGAGTATGGCAATTATTACGTGCGTGACGAATTATCAAAATTCGTAAAATTTAGAGTTTTCATTTCTCCATTCTCAAATTTTGCCTGCATATTTGAGAATGTTGAACACAAATTTTAAGGTAAAATTGTTTATAAAAATTCACTATACTGGTAGGGAAAAAAGCAATGGGAGGTACCCTTTTGCAAGGGTATAAGAATAATTTTTCATATTCAAAACTTCTTTTACAGTGGGCGATTGAAAACAAATTATTTTTCCCGATTACCAAATTTTAAAAAATCATATCTTGAGATTTTCGAGTATCACATTAAAATAAAAAAAATACGAATCGATTATTTTCGAACACAAAACGCGAAAAAAAATGTTTTGTAGAAAAAAAAATATTGTAAATCTCCCATATAATGACCCATATTTAAATCTTTATCTGTAGTCATGGGATAAAAGATACATTCGAAGCAAGAGAATTTTTTCAATTTATATCGAAGATTGATTATTCTCAGTTAAATGTAACTCCACTGTACGATAAAGTAAAACCAGAAAAATGGTTAAGAGTTTTGAATGAGCTTCGTGTAGATTTAAATATATTGAATCAAAACTATACCAAGAACTATATTTTGGTAAGCACAGAAAATGGAATTTGCAAATCGTTCGGGAATTACGTCAGCGTCTATTCTTCATTAGAGTAAGTTTTATTTTAAAATTACAATATTTAGTAAAGTACAAATTTGTATGTACCAAAATAATTTACAATCCCGAAATTATCATCATGAAAATATAATTAATCTTTAATGAATTTCACTCTTATAAAAGAATTCATTACTTTTAATCGTTTTTTCTGCTAAGAAAAATAAATTCGTAATTTTTTTCTTTTAGATATTGGTTTGCTCATAATTTCACAACAATTCCAGAAGTGAATCCACCGGATAGACAGTATTACAATTTCCGTAATAAGAAATTTAATATAGTTTCCGGCCTCCCGAATATTGATACCCTGGTGGGTGAGAACAGCCTTAAATGTTTGTAAATTCATGTAAATTTAGACTATCATGTAAAAGTAAAAATACAATAATAATCTGTAAAGCTTTTATAATTTTTTATTTTACTAGGGCGAAATGCCACAAGAAAGTGGCGCAAACTGTTTTTTTTTAATTCATTTATAATTTCAGAAAGCGCAAGGTGAAAATAATATTTGATTCTCATACAATTCATATAACTTTAGGAAGCAAAATAATAGCTCCTTTGTAGATAACTACTTCGAATAAAAATTACTTTTGCAAATTGTTACATTTTATAATAATTTTAAATTCAAGACTATAAAAATGAACAATTTTAAATTTAAAGTAAAAAATAGCACATTATAACGTTACAAAAAAGAATGTAGAATTTTAAGAATTTTCAGGTACACAAATTTTTAATGAAGGATTGGTAATTCAAAATCAAATATTTAACAAGAAGGAAACTTTAAAAATTTCTAAATTTATTATTGCAAATGTTACGTGACTTACTCGTGATTGAACTTCCAAAACTTTATAAGGTAAATTTTAAGTTTTTAAACACAAAAATATTCATTTAAGTTTTCAGACTAAAAAAAAAGTTTGAATAATTTTATTCCATTTTTAACCATTTTGATAATTCAGTAAATTGTCTTAATTCAGAGTTCTAAATTTCTAAATTTTACAGAAAATAAAAAAAAATGTAAGCATTTCACTGAACGTGCAACAATAATGAAATATAACTGGCGTAACAAAAGAGTTTTTTCTCGAGTAGAATAGAGCAGAAGTTTCGAAAGTAGTCAATTTCCATAATCATTATTGTACCACAAAAAAAACGCAAGCGCAAAAATTCATTTTTCAAATAAAACTCAAAATTAAATGTTCCATGTCCTAAAAAGTGCAAAAGGACAAAATTGAAAAAGGCCATAACATTACTTAGTTCTCTAGTGGACTAAATCCCATTTCATCAAGTAGAATAGACCTGAAGTTTCAAAAGTAGTTAATTTCCATAATCATTATTGTACCACAAAAAACAACGCACGCAGAAAAATTCATTTTTCAAATAAAACTTAAAATTAAATGTTCAATGTCCTGAAAAGGGCAAATGGATAAAATTAAAAAAGGCCATAACATTACTTAGTTCTCTAATGGACTAAATCCCATTTAGTCCTAGGTAACGTCAACAATTGAGAAAATCATTTTCCCTTTGTAAATTAGTTCAAAATTAAAAATAATGAGAAATAAATGGCCTAACAAAAGAGTTTTTTCTCAAGTAGAACAAGCCTGAAGTTTCAAAAGTAGTCAATTTCCATAATCATTATTGTATCACAAAAAAACAACGCAAGCGCAAAAACTCATTTTTCAAATAAAACTGAAAAATAAAAGTTCAATGTCCTGAAAAAAGCAAAAGGCCAAAAGTTGACCACTAATTCACGCACGAACGCTCTTACTAAAATAGATGGTCAATTTTAATATAAAATACAAACCGAGGATGTAAAAAAAATTCGAGAAAAAATTTGAAAAATTTAAGGACCTTCTCTTACATCCCTTAAATTATTTTTTTTCGAATCTAAAGTCCAAACGCTGCTTTTGTGGTTTTGCATTAAAATTGTCAGTGTATTTTCATAAGATTTTTTACACGGCCAGTTTTAGTCAAATTAGTAATACTTCTATATTTTTAAATATTTTTATAAAAATATATTCAAATAATGCAGTAAGCAAATTTGTTAAAATAATCATAAAATCTAAAATTTTTGAAGAAAATGATCCTACGAGAACCCTAAATATTAGCATTTTAATGATACATGCTCTGAAAAATAATAATACTAATAATAATAATAAATAGCGTCTGTAAAAAAAACTTTTTGTTCAGATTTCCTTCGGACCCTAAATATTGTTTTTAATGTTTAAAAAGAAAATACTATTTGTTGCACTATAAGGGACATCTTCATGATCCACCCTAATAAGTAGAATAAATATTAAATAGAGTCCAAATTTTTCAAAGACGATACTATTAGCTCAACAACACAAAAAATCAAGGAAAATAGAAAATTATTATGAATTATTGCATGAACAAATCCGATAAATCTAAATATTAAAAAAATAATTTAAAAAATAGATTATCTTCTTTCATGTTTATATGTAGATCGAAGTGCATTATCCTGATGAAATATTTCTAAAACCTCGACTAAATTTAGAATCTCGGAAACAATACAAAATAGAAATTTTTGTTGACGAATTCAACAGCTCTAGTCAAATCAGATTACTGGTACCTCAGCAAAGACATTGCAAATTTTTGAACGATGGAGGTTTGAAGATGTGGCCAGTATATACTTTAAACATGTGTATTTTGGAATGCAAATATAATAAAATGTACAAGGCTTGTGGATGCTATCCGCATTTCGCCAGACCAATGAGTAAGGAAAATGGTTTAAAAACTTTTTATAGGCAATATCTAGATACTAATTTATTTACCGCTAAATAAATATTTATATCATATTATGCAAGAACTTTGCTTTCGTAACATGGGCATTAAAATCTCAACTGTCCCTCTACTTATAAAAAACTGATTTGCGCTACTCAGTAAAAAGTTGAAATCCCCCTGGCAACTCACAGCACAGGAAGTGGGAAATATCCCGCATGTGGAAGAAACCACAAATTCTAAAAAATTATTTTATGTAAGAAAGTAAAGAAGAAAGAATTTAGTGAGATCGATAATAACGAGGGTGAATTATTTCATGAGAAAGTCTTTTGGCATCGCGTGTATTCGAACGGGGTCAAAATTAAATTTCCCTAAAGAGGAAATATGTTCAAAAGGTGATAATGATGTAGAATCATAAAATTCAGTAGCGGTTTCTGTTAATAGGCTCTGAAATGTATGGTAATTAAAATTTTTCTGAAGGACACATTTCTTGGTATATCTAGTAGTAATGGTGATACGTCTGAGAAATTGATTTTGGATCATCTGAATGTGATTAATGTTGCTCTTTGACACACCTCCCCAGATGACACAGGTTTAAGTTATGATAGGTCAGATAAACATTTGATAAATTAGGATTTCTTGATCGGGTTTTAGACTTGAATGTCTATTAATAATAGGATTGAGACGTGACATGGCCACAAGGGCTTTTCCTTTAGTTTCCTGGATATAGATCTTCCAATTGAAGCGTTTATTTAGTTTGCCCACTAAATATTTTACGGAGTTTTTCCATTCCTTTGGCTCGCTGAGCATTACAGATGGATCTATTTTAAATGGTTTTCTGATTAAGAAGATGAATCCATGTTGTTGCGATTAATAAGACTAATGGGTATGCACCTGGTTGGATGGTACAGGTCCTTGCATTTTTCTATAAGACTAAAATGTAAACTATTTTCCAAGAATAAGGAAAGTAGCTTAGTTTAAGAGAAGGATTTGAAAATAATGACAAAAATAGAGCGAGACACGAGATAGGAAGTTTTTTGAGAAATAAATTTGAAATTGAGGTAGGGCCAGGTGCTTTGTTATTCTTAGTAGCTTTAATTTGCTTAGCTTCCTTATGGGTTATCTTTTTGAAATGATCGGTAATTGGACTTTTAGATACTCGGAGGCTATTTTTTCACATTCAGTGATGTGCTGAGAGTCTGATGGAGTTTGGATGAGGTTTTTTAAAAAGAAAAATATTATATTGGGGTTTAGTGAGGGCCTCTGACATGCACCAGATGAAGTTATTATTTATATCTAGTTTGTCGACTACCCTGTTCCAATTATTGCATCTGTGTTCTTTATTTTGAGTATTTTTGAGGATAAATCTTTTATTATTTCGATGCGTTTGGGAAAGTTTATTACAAGTATAAATGATGTCTGATATATCAGAGCTGAGGGGCTGATCGTATTTATTGAATGTAGTCTGAGGGACTGCAGTGTAGAAGCGATTTTTATGCTACATGTCAGGTCAGTAATCACTTAATCTATGTGGGTGAATTTCAGAAGAGTGGGTTACAAATTTAATTAACATTTTAAGGTCGTCTTGAAACTCTGGCAATTTGCGTTTGCAAAGTTGTAGCGAGGTACGTCCGGGGATTTTTCACAATTAGTGTCAAGGATTGGTCGATGGTCCGAGTTTAGTTCGTCTATAGGAATGGCGTCATGGTTAAGAACATTATTTTCCACTATTGCAAAGTCAATTACAGATTCTTGACAATTATAAACTCGACAGTTGGTTTTCCAATTTTGTTCGTCATTCTGCTATTACATGCTACATGTTTGGCACTGACGTCAACTGCAGCAATCAAACCTTAAGTAAGCTTGAAGAATCATCTGTAATGATTTTTAATAAGATCGCTAGAGGGGGTCTGGTAGAGAGAGCCAATTACATATGGTTTCCCGTGAATTTTTATTTCTATTGCTATACCCGCACAGTTTAATTTTTAGAGATTCGCAGAGTAGAGTTTCGCTAAGCAAGCAAATTGTAATATTTTAGAGTTGTAGGTGGCTAATTCTTGTTTTTTCTTAGGTATTTCCTGAATGTTCAAAAAAATTATGATATCTTTATTCATGTTTATATTTCACCGTATTATTTTAGTTATTAAAGTAGTGACTTTTTCATTAGGAAGGTTGATTCCGAACAGCATCAATTAATGGAAAAAGTTTTGCCCTACGGCGCGATGTGTGGCGGTGGCAGGGCTTTTAATTTGAATTTCAAGAAACATAAATTAAATTAAAATCAAATTTAAACTCCTATTTAATGTCCAATAATCAAGTTAATGGGAAGAGTTCCTGAAAATAAAACCAAGAATCCAATGAACAAAGTTGGACAATCACCATAAAATGTTTCTATCGTAATTTTAAAGAAAAATGAGAAGGCAACCAACCAAATATAGATAGAGCATCGTTATGCATAGATATGCATCAATATGGATAGAGCATCGTGGAAAATTCCATATAGCGCATGACGGAGTCCCTCACTAAACCGCAATCTAATATTATCCCTCATAAAAAAAAACGATTAAACATGACCTGTCCGAGCAAACTTTAAACATGATTCAATTTCAAATTTAGTCGAAAAATAACCTTCATTATTATCTTTAATGGTTGTATTGAACTAAGTTGCTTTCCTGATTTCTGTAAAATAGTCAATAGTCAATAGTCAAATACAATGAGCAAAATTGTTGAAAAAATAATACTCTCCCGTATAAGTTATCACCTTGAGGAAAACAACATCTTAATACCGCAACAACACGGTTTCAGAAACGATCAATCTACATCCTAGATCCTGTCTTCTTTATTAGATACGTAAACGATATTCATGAGGTTCGCGAAGTTTGAATTGGAATATATGCCGATGATACCGCAATATTTTCTTATTCTTGGTCAGTTCTGACAATTCGAAAAAAAAGCTTGAAAAGGTGTGCAAACTTTTTAGACGTGGGCTAAACTCTGGATAATAAAAATGAACATCTAAAAGTCAGAATAAATTCTCTTCTCAGCCAGGAAACCAGTCAAAATAGATCCCTAACCCTTAACGAATCACTAAAATGGAAGCTAAATAAATATCATAATTGGAATCGAAAATCAACATTAAACATTCAGATACATTGCCGAGTACATCACAGACAGCGCCAAAAAAAATTTTGATTCTAGACCACTATCGTCTTTTAATATTCACTTTTTCAACTTTCTGTTCACCTTCGGAATAATTTACCGTGGCACACGAAACTTTTCCCAATCACTGCAAGCTGGGACGTGCGACTATCCTCGTTGATAAGAATCAATATTGCAGGGAGAAGGGGTCCCTTTCGGATGTACATAACATTACTTAGTTATCTAGTGGACTAAATCCCATTTAGTCATCGGTAACGTCAATAATTGAGAAAATCATTTGCCCTTTATTAATTAGTTCCCATCTCCCATTTATTGTAATACTTATGAATCAGTCATCTCACAGACTAACCTCAAACTAAGTTATTATTTTATTAAGGACATTTAAAAATCATTTTAGAAGGAATTCCAGTTTGCAATGCCAGTCAATTGCGTTGCATTGGTAATTCCGACCCGCCTGTCTATATAATCAAGAATGAATACAAAGAATGCGGATGTTTGGTTAATTGCAACTCTGCCTTCTATACGATAAATTTAAACCAGTTCAAACTGTAATTAGAAACCTCTTGACTTAAAGACTTTATTATCTGAATAATTAAAAATACATGTAAATTATTATTTTTTCAGGACAAAAGAATTTAGAAATATTTCCGCAGTACATATGTTGCTAAATATTCCTTTGAGAAAATTTATCAGAAACCAAATATTCGGATGGAATGATTTTTTAAGTGAGGACTTATATTTTAGAATTGACCATCTAGATAATAAAAAACACAGTAAAATAACATTGCTCCTTAGTTTCAGTCGGCGGAGCCTGTAATTTACTTCTGGGAGCCAGCCTAATTTCTGTAGTTGAAATTATCTATTATGCAAGTTTACGTTTATGCTGCTATTACCACTATTTGAAACTTCAAAATACTCGCAAGACTGCAGTGACGAATAATCTTTTTAAAAAGGAATAAAGAACTAGGAAAAATTCGGCATTCGTTTGTATAAAAAAATTGAAAACACACAAATCTATAGAATCACTCCACAAAAATATTTATTTAAAAACGTTCTCTGTTTTAATCTTTTCAGATTATCTCAATAAGTTTCTCAATTATATACATATAAATATACATTCTTCAAATTACACAACTGGAAATAGAAGCACCATTTAACTCATAAATAAACAATTTTCTTGGCAATTTACCATGGTAGAATAAACTCTGATATATTTTTTAAAATGATGCTAAAATATCAACAAAAGGTGTGCCAGGTTCCTTTGCTGCGGCTTCAAAAGTTTCCACGAATGTCTTCTTTTGTGATTCACTGGATAGCTGTGAGATGTAAAACTTATTTTATGAACAATTACATGATCTTTCTAATACTTACGATTTATTATTTAAAATATCTCTTATGATCCAAAAAATCTTATAAATAAATAAAAATATTGTATCCTTACAATTTACGATGTTAATATAGGAAAGCAAATTCCCGGTCATTTCCCGATTTACTTCCTGTTTTCAAAAATAATTCCCGATGATTTTCATTTAAACTTTACTTTTTAGATAAGTAACACTAGTAAGTACCTCCGTTTTTGGATTTCGCAGCCCCGGAATGAAACCCTAAAGGGAATTTAAAACTGGTCTTGGAAAGTCAGGAAAATTTTTGGATAAACTTAAGATGAACTTAATTTTACTGTTTTGTTGGAAATTCAACGATTTCATTCACAGGTTTACTTTTAAAGCTTTTTTATTTTTTACTCAAAAATCCAACTGTTTGATTGAAAATTTATCTTTTTGCATTGAAGATTCAATTCAATTAAATTCTTGTAGTTCAGGTAATTCTGGGAATTCAGAGAATTCAAGAAACTCATTGAAAGCATAGAATTAAATGCAATTCATGGAATTCGTGAATTACATGGAATTCAGGGAAATCAGGGAATTCAGGAAATTCGTGGAATTCAGGAATCCGTGGAATTCAGGGAATCCGTGATATTTAAGTAATTCAAGCAATTAAAGTTATTCAAGGAGTTCATGGAATACAAGGAATTCGTTGAATTCTTAGAGTTTAGGGAATTCAGGGAATTCGTGAGATTCAAGGAATTCATTGAATTCAGGGAATTCGTGAGATTCAAGGAATTTATTGCATTCAGGGAATTCGTGAAATTCAAGGAATTCGTGAGATTCAAGGAATTCAGGGAATTCGTAAGATTCAAGGA
>JAAAKG020190193.1:0-16641 GCA_010014905.2 Druon quercuslanigerum
AAAGTGGATAGTTTCATAGAAAACTAACGATTAAACTCGCTGTGCCCAGGGTCATGTGGGTTATCCTGCTTGTGGTTTGTTAGGGGTTCTGTTAGGGGGTTGGAGGGCTAGGAATGGGCGTTTAGGTTGACTTGATCACAGGGTAGATGGTAAAACCTTCTCGCTGCATAAAAGTGGATAGTTTTATAGAAAACTAACGATTAAACTCGCTGTTGCCAGGATCATGTGGGTTATCCTGCTTGTGGTTTGTTAGGGGTACTGTTAGGGGGTTGGAGGGCTAGGGGTGGGCGTTTAGGTTGACTTGATCACAGGGTAGATGGTAAAACCTTCTAACTGTATAAAAGTGGATAGTTTCATAGAAAACTAACGATTAAACTCGCTGTGCCCAGGGTCATGTGGGTTATCCTGCTTGTGGTTCGTTAGGAGTGCTGTTAGGGGTTTGGAGGGTTAGGGTAGGTTTTAAGGTGGACTTGGTTGGTTATAAGGTAAGTGGTAATTCAGCGTAAAAAATACATAAGAAACATATGGGCTGCCCCAAGATGCAGACAACTTTGTTTTTTTTTTGTAAACCTGTGTAATCTTGAGAAATATTCCTGTTGACAAAGCGAGAAATTTAATAAAATTTAATAATGTATAATAATATATTTAATATTTCATAAAGATTTAAGATATTGAATTAGAATTAAAGTAGAATTAGATTAAAACGTTGGTAGTGAAAAAAAATGGAAAATAGTAATATTTAAGTGCTGTTTTCAAAAAGAAGTATTTTATTATCTTATTGTATTTAAAAACATTTAGGAAAAGGAATATGATTTAGAAAAGGTTACTAAGTAGAAAAAAGAAATAAAAAATGTGTAAGAAGACAATCTCTTATTACCAATTTTATTTGTTTAATTGTTGTAATGAGCCTTGTTGCCTTTGTCAATTGAAGCGAACCTTAATTTCTAGCTCTTTTTCGATTAATTGCGATAATAAAACGAAATTCCATACTTGCCCTCTCCTGTTCTAATACATTCCCCTCCTTATCCTATCTATCCCAACTTCCCCTTTTCGCATTTCTAAATGTAATTCACCTCCCTTCAACAACTTCTTCATCCACACTACTCACTTCCCACAGCTTCTTCTACTTCTCCCACCCACATTTCCCCTAACATTCTTTACTTCCCCTTCTTAATTGCTCCTAAATTTTTCTACTTCTCCACCCCTAATTTACTCTACTTAGAACCCTTCATTTTCCTTTACTTTTCTACCTTCACTCCCTTTATATCCCCTCACTTCCTCTAACACCTCTCCCTTTATTTCCTTTACTTCCATTCCTCTTTTGAGTTAGGAGTTAGGACTTAGGACTTAAGAGTTACGAGTTACGAATTAGAAGTTGGGAGTTGGGAGTTGAGAGTTGAGAGTTGAGAGTTGGGAGTTGCGAGTTGAGATTTGGGAGTTGAAAGTAGAGAGTTGGGAGTTGAGAGTTGGGAGTTATGAGTTGGGTGGCGGGAGTTGGAAGTTGAGAGTTGAGAGTTGGGAGTTGGGAGTTGGAAGTTAGGAGTTGGGATTTGGGAGTTGGCAGTTGAGAGTTGGGAGTTGAGAGTTGATAGTTGAGATTTAGAGGTTGGGAATTGGGAGTTAGGACGGACAATTAGGAATCCCTAAAACGTAGAAAATGGGAGATAAGTACATAAAGTTAGCTGTCTAGCTTTGATTTTTCAATCTATTTATTATGATATTAAAAATATAATATCAATAAAATCTTCTTAATAAAAAGTGTAAATAATTTTGTAATAATTATTTTATCAAAAAATTTAATTTTTCTTAAAAATGTTGGTTATCTAATTGTCTACTAAAACTCTGAATTTTGATTAGAAATTATAATAAATTCCTAAAGATTTATGATTCCTTGCACGAAGAGTCTTAACTTTGTGCGACGAAAAATCAAGTAGGAACTTAATCCTCAGCTTATAAATTCGACTAGACTGAGCAACCGCAATGCGGTTAAGACCAACGTGCCGGCATGGCACCGAACGCTTGAACCGAAGCTTGTTGAAGTACAACAGAGACGCACCGGTACAAAGACCGAAATGCAAATACGTATTCTGTGTACTTAGGAAGCTGTAGCGGCAGTGAACCTCATGCATAGGGATTGCACGCTGTCCGTGTAAAATCGACCTCCGACCCTCCACCTCAACCCCCTTTTTCCACCCTCCACATCCGCCCGCATCTCGTTTCTGTGGCAAATGCACGAGCACGCCAGATTTCTTATCCCCCCAATCTAGAATCGAGTGATAAACGAATTCAACACTCGCCCAATTTACTCCCGATACTCGTCCTTTATTTTATTTCAATATTTCATTCCGTTTCCCTCTATTATCACCAATAACACTATAAAGACTCTAGAAAAATAATGCCACGCTAATAAGGGGGAAGTGAGAAAAGATGTGGGTAGGGGGAGTAGGTTAATTAGCGCAAAGGGATGGGTGTGGAGGATGAGAAAATTAAGGCTTGGGGAGTAAGGGGTAGTGAGGGTCAATTAGGGAAGGGGAAGTAGCGGCAGTGAGAAAAAATAGAAGGGAAGTGAGGGAAGTGAGAGAAATAATGGGACGGAAGTAAGGAAATTGAGAGAAATTTAAGAATGAGAATGAATCGGAAGTGAGGAAAAATGAAGGAAAGGAAATAAGTTAATTGTACGGAAGTGAAGGAAGGCTAAGTAAAAGAAAACTAGGATCGGGAAGGGGGTAAGGTTAGCGAGGGTAAGTTATGATAGAGGAACTAGAGGCAGTGAGAAGGAAGAGAAGATAAATGTGAGGAAATAATGGGAGGAGAAGTATAGGGAAAGTGAGAGGAACGGAACGGAAATGTATGGGAATTAAGAAAAATATGAGGAGAGGAAATAGATTAATTAGAAAGAAGTGACAGGAGGGCAAGTGAGAGCAAATTTGGGTTGGGGAAGTAAAGTAGTGAGGGTAAATTAGATAGCAGTAAAGAGTAACTTAATTAGTAGCGACAGTGAGCGAAAGGGAAGGAAAGTGAGGGAAAATGTGGGTAGAGGAAGTAGAAACAGTAACAGGGGAATGATGGGAGGAAAAGTAGGGAAGAAGAGAGGAAATGAGGGGGTACCGTAAGTGAGATATATGTTGGGGAAAGTAGGGGAAGTGCGAAGAGAAGATTGTAGGTGAGGAAGAAGTTGGGGAAAGGAGGAAATTTGGGGAGGCTAAAGTAAGAAAAGCCCAAATAGGGGAGGAGAGGGAAAGTAGAGAAACCTTTGGAGGATAGTGACTAATTTTTTATTATAATACTAGCAAATATGATTCGCGCAAGAGCAGTTTTTTATCAGAAGTACAATTCCCAATATAAATATTTCAGTTCAGCCTTTTAAAATAAAAAAGTAAAAACTTATGGCCTTTTCCCGATAAACAAATATTTTCCATGTCTCTAAAATTAAAAAATCCAATCATTCAAAGTTATAAATTTTTTATTAATTTAACAAGGGGATTCTACACATGAACCACGATGCGAGAGTCTTTTAATTTCCGGTTCGATCAGGTAGTAGGGCAACGAATGTGTAGCCGGAAATTTTGCTGCCTCCTTTTTGTGTCAAGTTTTTATTTCAAATTTTCGTATTGCAATTATTGATTTAATTTATTTAAATTAAGCCGAGATATTGACTTTAAACCATTTTTATATGAAAAAATTGGATTTTTCAACTCTTCACAGTTCCTAAACGACTTTTTGTTAAAAAACATTAATTGTTATCCTCATTTCAAAATAAGAATATTATACTAACCATAAAAGAAGTTTTCTTTGTTTTATATTTTTTATAATTTATTTATTAAGTTCATTCTAATTATACTATTATTTTATGTTTATTTTGTATGGAAATAATAATAACCGAAATATTAATGTTTAGTTGAATTAAGAAAAAATAAGAATACTCTATTAAGAAAAAACATTTCTTAGAGTTAAAGTGGTACATGTCTAAAAAGATTTCATATAAAAAAGATTAATAATTAATATTTTGTCTTAATATAGATTTGATTTAATAGTCACTTGCAATGAGAAAAATAAAAAAAATAAAATTTGAAAAATATGGAAGCAGCCGAAACTATAAAATACAAATTTTTTTTTAATAGACCTTTAATAATATAATATTATTGTTGGTCATTTATTCGCCTTGTATTTCTATTTTTTGTAGTCATCTTTTTTGGTTAAAATTTAATTTTTTTTAACCACACTGAAAAAAGATTACTTGATTCAAAGAAATGCAGTACTGAAAACGTTCTATCAAATATTTTTTTACGCTAAAGATATTTTGCTTATATCAAAACTGAGTTTTTTATTTAAACAAAACTTTTTCTTGAAAAAAGAAAAAATTGTCTTCAATCAAAAAAATATTTGATTAGACGTATTCACTACTACATTTCTTTGATTCAAGTAATCTTTTTTTCCGTTTAGACTTGTAATTCTTCCTTTTTTTGTCCAAATTTGATATTCTTTTATATTACAATTATAATTAATTAGATCAAAGTTGAACTATTTAATTAAGCGCCTAATCTAATTACATTTTAATTTAGTTTATTAGAAAAATAAACTAATTGAATAAAAGTTAAACTACATTGTTAAAAGTGTATATTTTTTAGAAATTTCGTTTTTTTTGTTTAAAATTAGGTATTTTAACTGAAAAGTTATTGAATTGAATATTTATCTATTTTGATTAACAATGCAACTTTTTGGTTGAAAATAAAGCTTTTTGTTAATAATTCTTTACAGGAAATTCGTCTTAAGGCTTAAAATTTTTATAATTGTAATGACATTTTTGACTAAAAAATCATTATTTGTTAAACATTCTATCTCTTGATTGAAAAACTCATCATGTTAGGTAGAAATTTATCTCTCTTTTTGGGAACTCGTGTTTTATTTAAAAATTAATTTTATTAACTGAAAATTCAACTAACCTTGTTACATATTCATCGCTCTAATTAAAAGTTTAAATTATTTTAAAAAATTAAAATACTTTGTTAAAATTTTTTTTTTTGGTTTAAGGTTTATTTCTTTATTTTCAAGTAGACCTATTTTATTAGAATTTCGTTTTTTTTTTTTAAATTTGAAATTAAGTATTTCGACTAAAAATGTAACTTTTCCATTCTTAGTTGAAAATTGATTTTTATTAGTTAAAAATTACTCTTTTTTGTTAGGATTGAATTTGTTTCTTTTTCGGTTAAAAATGCAACTTTTTGGTTAAAAATTAACATTTTTCTTGGAAATTCATATTTTAGGGTTTAATATTGGACTGTTTTGCAGAAAATTCGTCTTTTGTCTTGGAAGTTCAAAAATGTTGATGAATTTTTTCATTGACAAATCTGTATTTGTTAAAAATTCTGCGTTTTTGTTAGAAAAATCATCATTTTAATAAAAAATTCTACTTAATTTAAAATTTAAATTAAATTTAAAAATTAATTTTTTATCTTAAGGATTTTAGTTGAAGATTTATTATTTTAAATCAAAAAATAAAACTACCTCTTTTGTCGAAAATTCATTTTCCTTTTGTTTAAAATAAGATTTTTTAACTGAAAATATAACTTTCTATTTCCATGTAAAAATTCATATTTGCTAGTTGTAAATTATTTTTTTCTCGTATCGATTTGGAACCATTTTGATTCCTAAATGAGACATTTTTATTTGTTAAAAACTCGTATTTTTGGTTCGAAAATTTAAGATTTAAGTTAAGATTCTATTCCAATGACTGAACTTTTTTTTTAATTCAAACATTAATTTTTTCTGCTGAAAGATTTACTTTTAATTTTTTACTAATGAAATTTTTTACTAATGATTGCATTTTTATCACAATCCAAAGGGAGGTTAGCCTCAATTTTTAATTAATTTCACTTTGAGATTTGTAATTTCAATGAAACTGTTTTTCCTTATTTCTTTCCCTCAAAATGTTTTACAAGACTCGCAAATTTTTAAAAATGTGTAAATACTTGCAAAAATTAAAAAAAATATTTTTTATCATATTTTAATCAATTTAAGCATTATTAATGAAAATCTTATTTAATTTAATTGTAGTTTATTATAAAACTAAACTACTTGAATGAAAGTTAAACTACATTGTTAAAAATGCATTTTTGGTTAAGGATTCATTGTTTTCATTTTGAATTGACCTATTTTGTTAAAAAATTCGTTTTCTTGTTGAAAATTAAGTTTTTTTAACTGAAAAAGTAAGTTTTTCTTTTTAAGTTGAAAATTAATATGTTTTAGTTTCAAATTCATCTTTTTTGGTCTGAAAATACCGTTATTGAATTGAATAATTATCTATTTTGATTAGCAATGCAACTTTTTGGTAAAAAATGAAACTTTTTGTTAAAAATTTGTCTGTTTTCTTAAAAATTTTTTAATTGAATGGATTTTTTTCATAAAAAATCATTATTTGTTAAACATTATGTCTCTTGACTGAAAAATTCATCATATTAGATGAAAATTTATCTCTTGGAAATTATTTATCTCTTGTTGGAAATTCGTTTTTAATATAATAATTAATTTTATTAACTGAAAATTCAACTACTTTTGTTAGAGATTCACTTCTTTAATTAAAAGTTTAAATTAATTAAATAAAAGTTAAAATACTTTCTTAAAAATTTGTTTTTTGATAACGAAATGTATTTTTTCCATTCTTAGTTGAAAATTGATTTTTATTAGTTAAAAATTACTCATTTTTGTTAGGATTGAATTTGTGTCTTTTTTGATTATAAATGCAACTGTTTGGTTAAAAATTAACATTTTTCTTGGAAATTCATTAGGGTTTCAGATTAAACTGTTTTCAAGAAAACTTGTCTTTTGGCTTAAAAGTTAAAAAATTTTGATGAATTTTTTTATTGACAAATCTGTATTTGTTAAAAATTCTGCGTTTTTGTTTAAAAAATCATCATTTTAATAAAAAATTCAACTTAATTTAAAATTAAAATTAAATTTAAAAATTAATTTCTATAGCTTAAAGATTTTAGTTAAAGATTTATTATTTTGAATGAAAATTAAACTACTTTAGTAAACGTTAAAGAACTTTGGGAAATTTTCACTTGAAGGTTCATATCTTTGTTGGAAAATTGACCTATTTTGTCGCAAATTTATTTTCTCGTTGTTTAAAAACAGAATTTTTAACTAAAAATATAACTTTCTATTTCCATGTAAAAATAAATTTTTCTTAGTTGCAAATTATTCTTCTTTAGTAGGAAACTAATCTATTGATTTGGAATTTCCTCTTTCTAATTAAAAATGCAAACTGTTGGTTCAAAGTTATTTTTTTTGTTTTGCAAAAATTTATATTTCCGAGTGGAAAGTTCAACTGTTTTACATGTATTTTTACTTTAAAGACGCATCGATTTAGATCAATTTTTATTTCTGACTGAAAATTTTGATTTGTTAAAAATTCGTCTTTTCGGTTCAAAAATTCAAAATTTTAGTTAAAATTCCATTCCAATGACTGATTTTTTTTTAAATTTAAACAGTAATTTTTTCTTCTGAAAGATTTACTTTACCCAATTTTACTAATGATTCCATTTTTATCACAGTCCACAGGGAAGCTTGTCTCAATTTTTAGTTAGTTTCACTTTGAGATTTGTAATTTCAATGAAACTGTTTTTTCCGTATTTTTTTCCTCAAAATGTTTTACAAGACTCGCAAAATTCAAAAAATGTGTAAATGCTTACAAAAATTAAAAAAAAACATTATTTTTTATCACATTTTAATCCATTTTAGGATTATTAATGAAAATCCAGAGTCGACTTCCAATTATCCAAATGCAAGATTATACGTTGTAACTGGATACGTATTATTGAGTTGATCCACTATTCGAATGCAATTCCAACTGGATATAATGAAGGTTTAATTTGCTTATAGGCGTGTAGAGAAGCCTTTCAGGGATCCGTTGAAATATCGATAATTAACTCTATCATAACTGAGATTTGATCCAGGTTATGGATACTTTGAAGGCGCTAATGGAGTCCAAAATGAGCTTTGCACCTTCAAAGTAAACCTCTCCAATCATTAATTAAAAAATTCACTGGAATTTTTATTTAGAACTTGATCCATTTGTTCTATCTATCTAAAGCACTAAGTCCTCGAAAATTTTGTTTTTAACACTTAAATTCTCAGTTTAAATATTTCAGGATGCCCTCTAAAAATAAAAACAAATTTTGAATGTTTTTTCGAAAAACGATGAAATTTCCTAACAACTAAAATTAAGAAATTAAAGTTTTTACATCTGAACTTTTTAATTTAAGTATTGAATTTTACTTATTATTTATAAAACTTTCATTGATGTTATTTTAATAATAAAAAGACCCTCGATGCATGAAGGAATATTTTTCAATTTTTCGTATTTTGGTGATTAATAACAATGTTAATAGTAATACAGATTTTTTCTACTACAGTTTCAATTGAATTTTTTATAACCTTTCCGTTAATCATATATATTTTTAAAAAAATTTGTTCACCGCCAAAAAAGAAGATCAAAAATAATATTTTTTTCGTTTTTTAATTCAAAAATTAATTTTATTAACTGAAAATTTAACTAATCTTCTTAGAGATTCTTAAGAATTTATTTTTTGGTTAAAGGATTATTTCTTTATTTTCAAATAGACCTATTTTGTTAAAAATTCGTTCTTTAAAATTTTAAATTAAGTGTTTTAACTGTAAATCTAACTTTTCCATTCCTAGTTGAAAATTGATTTTTATTAGTTAAAAATTACTCTTTTTTTTAGTATTGAATTTTTTTATTGAGAAAACTGTATTTGTTAAAAATTCTTCCTTTTAGTTGGAAAAGTCATCATTTTAATCAAAAATTCAACTCTTTGCTTGAAAATTATTTTTTTTTATTTCAAAATTATTGTTCTGAATTTAGGATTTTTTTAAATCTGAAAAGACAACCCTGGTGGAAATTTTAATATTTATTAGCAAAAATAAGCTTTCCTCAGGGTTTCTTTTGGAATCAATATTTTTGATCCATTTATGACTCGCTTAATTTAAATAAGAAATTCTTAATTAAAAATAATAGAATTTATATTATGAATTATAAAAGTACTGCAACTTTTAAGCAAGCAAAGAAATTTAAAAAAATGAATCCTTAATAAAAAATGTGCCCGTTGAAATTCGAACTAAGAAAAGGTTATTATTTTAAATAAAAACAGTTTAATTGAACAAAAGTGACCATTTTTCAACAAAAATGTTGAATTCTCAGCCAAACCAGATTAATTTTCAACTAAGGATAAAATTTTAAATAAAAAAGACAAATTTTCAACAAGAATTGAGTTACCATTTAAGACAAATTTTTTTAGTTAATACAGAAAAAAATTCCATCTAAAATGTTGAACTTGCAAACCAAAAAGAGAAACTTTCTACAAATCAGATAAATTTTCAAAAAATACATTAATTTCCAACAAAAAAGATCAATTTTCAACCTGAAAGATAACTTAAATAAAAAATTATTTAACAAATAGATGCATTTTTTGTGAAAATGATAGATTTTTGACAAAAAAGACGAACGTTGATGAAATTGTGTAATATCAGATATTTCAACAATTTCTACCCAAGGAAATGAATTTTTAAACTAAAAATTCGAGTTTTCAACAAAAGAGTTTGATTTCTTAGGAGAAAAGATTTTTCAATCAAGGGAGAAAAGAATGTAAACGAAATTCTTGAATTTTCATTAAAAAAATATACATTTTTAACTAAAATGTTAATTTTTACCCAAAAAATTGTATTTTTGACAAAAATAATCGATTTTTCTACTAGTAAAAAAAACGAACAAAAAATAGTTACTTTTTCAAACCAAAGAGATAAATTTTCAATTAAAATCTTGAATCTTAAACCAAAAAAAATGAATTTTGTAACAAGAAATTCAAATTTTAATCAAGTAATTCACTTTGTAACCAAAAACCATGAATTTTGAACCAAAAATGTAACAGATAATATTGAAAGAAAAAATGACTTTAAATTCATATTTAAAACAGTAGAATTCAAGAAAAAAAGGCAAATTTTAAACAAAGTAGTTAAATCCTCAACCAAGAAATATATCAGTTGAATTTTCAACGCAAAAATATGAATTTTCTACAAAAGGGTTAATTTTGAATCAAACAGTTGAATTTCAATTTAAAAACTTTTAATTTTCAAACAAAAATGGAATAGATAAATTTGCGGTTAAAAATTGATTATGAACCAAATGTATAAAACGGATTTTCAATACAATTTTTAATCAGAGAGATAAATTTTCAAATCCAATTATTGGATTTTTAACTGAACGCTCCTGATTTTTTTCCTATCAACTGTAGGGTGCTGGTATTTAATCAGCTTTAATAATATTTCAAAAGCACACATTATTATTAACTGTCACATTGACATGATAAAAAGTCCAGATTTTTTCACAGGACTTTTATAGTTAAAAGTTGAGCAATCGACAACTGAAATTAAGCGATTGTCAATTCTCTTTGGTTAAAACTCTTTCGGTTTTAAAGAACAAATTCTCATCACATGTTTCATGGGGTAAAATGGTCAAAAGCAGATCTTTAGATCTAACATAGGCAAAACAATTTTGTTGTCAAACATTTTATTGTACCTTGTTTCTTTTTTCCAAAAATTTAATTTTATTTTTTTTGTAATATAATTTTTTATGATAAAAAGAAAAACTTTCCTCTATTTATTTTTTTTTTGCTTGTGTCATTCTTCCAAGAATTCTAATTTTGGTATAAAATGCTATTTTTATCGATTAAAACAAAAACCACGTGTCCTAGTAACAATTATTAATAACGAATTTGCATGTATTTTTTTGTAAATCTAATTTTCCGGATTCATTTTTCAAAATCTTGTGTTTGTTATCCAAAAAATTATTAAAATTTTTTGTAAATGTTCTATCTTCACGATTGAAACAAAAACTACAGGTATCATTAAAAAACTATTAATAACCAATTTATGGTTATCTTGAGGGATAACAACTTTTGTCTATTGGTTTTGTTTCGTATCTTGCCTTGCTTTTCCCAATAAAATTATTTTTTATTTCTGATGTTCTTCTTAAGCAAGAGGGAATTTTTTTTATTTAATAAAAATTTGAATTTTCGCTTTTTCAAAAAAATCCAAAATGTTGTTATGATAATCTTATGGTAATCTATTACCGCCTCTGATAAGAATGTAAAAATAATGTTAGGAATCAAGTAAATGCATATACTTGAATCCTATTTATTAGCATCAAGAAAATATTCTTTAACAGTAGTAATTTTTATTTAAGTCAGACACGTATCTTTTGTTGATCTAAAGAAATGGATTCTTTAAATATTACTTTCTTGATTCGAATAAATATTTCTTATATTCAAATAAATTATTTCTTGATTTAAAAGGTTTAGATTCGTCAAAATCTGATTAATCGTTCAAATAAATATTCATTTGACTCAATGAGTTCGATTATTTGAATGAATTCGAACGAATTTGAATCAATTAATTTGTCCATAATTTAATTCAGTCTTTATTTGTATTTAAATCAAAGAAATAATAATTTCATATCATGTAATTTTAATTAAATTATAAATGTATATTTATTTGTTACAAGGAGTTAATGAATTTACTTTTATTTAAAGGAAATATTTTATTTCATTACGAGAATTAAGTTATTAATAATAAATAAGTATTTATTCCAGTGAAGAAATTATTTTTTTAAATTAAAGATTGATTAATTTGGTATATATTTTTGTCTTCAATTATTATTTCTTTGATTAAAAAAAAATATATTTTACTCCGATCAATAGGTCGCATTTTTGAATAGAAAAATGTTAACACAATCCTATAAATATTTGTTTGGCTGAAAGAAATATTTTTTTTCGAAGTGCGCATGTTTATTTGCCTCGAATAAAAATTATTATTTTAAGTCTTGCAATATTTCTTTTTTACGAAACCATATCAATTTAACTTTTTCATTAATATAAAATTGCCAGAGAGGTTTCTAAGTTTTGTGGTGTTAATTACTTCCTTTATGTTGTGTCTGCAATTTCATTAGCAATGGAAATTTCTCCGTGATTCCGAACAAGTTGATTAGTCAATGGTCGACTCGTCGGCTTGCTGCGTCGATAAATTTTAGGGAATGCTTGTAACTGTATCGAATCGAAAGTACATATCGGTCTATACCAAACCTATATATAAATAAACATGTGCATATGCATGTCTTATTGATTAGCAATAATAAAAACATGCATAACTGAAGCTGCATAGTTTTTTACTCAAAAATACTGTCCACTTCATATTTAACTAGCACTTATCACATATGATAGGATTTTATAATATTTGGGTTTGCAGAGGAATATTTCGATTAAATTTTTACGTTCTTATCATTTATAATTTAGAAAGTATTAGAATTGTGTGAAACTTGACAGCCGGTCATTTTCCTGATGGTTCAAGTGAGCGATAATTAAAATAGCGAATATCAGGGTACCGAAATTTATTTTAAGGAAAACTAATTTGCCGAATAATTAATTGATTGAAAACGATTTCAACGAATGCTAAAATATTCTAAAATAGTTTTAGCGAAGATTCATTTTTCCGAAAGAATTCTAAATTCAAAAAAAATTTTGCAAAGGTTCAGATTAACGATAAATCAGTTTAACGATAGGAGAGCTAGTCGAAAATCATTTAACCGAAGGTTCAAATATTCGAACATTTAAATTTGTTTATTAACATTTAGATAGATGCTTAATAACAAATAAAACATGCATAATGTTTAATTAAGTTGATTGACTGGATTAGTATTATTATTATTATAACAATTAAATATTGTCACAGGCTTAAGATTGTTACTGCTCAATATGAGAATAGTTGAGAATTCATGAGAATAGTTGAGAATTGTTGCTGTCATATATTTTAAATTGATAAATGTTAATAATTATTTAAACAATGAGTAAGTCTATCCATAAAAAGGTCCATTTTTAAATTAAAATTGTTTATAATAATCAATCGTTTTTGTCAGTATGAAATGTATGATAGAAAAACAGTCCCTGGAAAGGGGTTTTTAGTTCACTCTACAAAAAATTAGGCCTTTAATAAAAATATTATTTAAAATTTTCATTTGTCTATAATAATTATTTATGCAGTTAAAAATATTTTATCCAAAAAAATGACACTTATTCAACAGTTTTTTTCCAAAAATAAAAAAATAAAATTTTCTTCCTCAAATTTACTGAAAATAATTTTCTATACATTTATGTACTGCCTCTTTTAAAGAATTTGACGATTTTAAAAGAGAGGGGAAGCCTAGCAGTTTATGTGATAATTTGTGATGAAAGGCGGGTGAAGGGGGGAGGGGGTTTCACGGAATGTGAAATCGCACATAGAAAATTTAAATAATGTGAATAATAATTTTTTTAAATGCTTGAAAAAATAAAAATTAGTGATTTTGTTTTACAAATAAAGCATTTATATAAATATTTCACTTTCTCTACTATTTACCTCTTAACTCATTTTTTATAAAATCCCTCCTTTTTTCTGTTCTGAGGAAACTTCCCCTTTTTGTCATTTTTTTGGCTTAAATCCGAAATGAATTAGTAGAATTTAATAAAAAAATCGAAACATTTTTTATGGAAAGTTAATTCTTTTTAACAGAAAAGTCTACTTCTATATTTTTTGTTCAGAATTTTATTAAAATGAAAATTCTACTATATATTGTTACAAATTAATGTTTTCAACTAAAAATTTAACTAATCTATTTTTATTTAAAAATTCAACGACATGCTTAAAGTTAAACTACTTTTTTTAAATATTCATTATATTGGTTTGAAGATTTAACTATTTTGTTAAAAATTCATTCTTATTTCGATGAACATTAATTTTTTCTTGAATAACAATTCAACTATTTGTTTAACAAGTAACTGTGTTGTTAAAAATTATACTACATATTTAAAGAGTTATTCATCTCGTTGAAAATGAGTAATATTTTCCTTGAAAACAGATTTCTTCACCTGAAATTTTCACAATTCTATTCTTTGTGAAAAGTTCAATTGCTTATTGGAAAGTTGAACTAAATTTGAAATTTTTTCCAAATTCAGGAATATGCTTGAATATTTATTAATTGCAAATTCGTCTTTTTTGGTCGAAAATTGAACTTCTCAATTGAAAATTCAATTATTTCTTTGCGAATTAATTTTATGGTAAAAGAATCATATTTTCGTGTTAAAAATTAAATTTTTTCTAGAGATTTCACATTTCTGATTTAAAAGTTAAGCTATCTAATTATTCTTTCTCTCTCTTAACTTAATATTATTTTCTTGGTTAAAGACTCGACTGCTTGATAAAAAATTCAACTATTTAATTAAAAATTGTTTCTTTCGATTTAAATTTTGACTATTTGAATCAAAATTCGTCTTTTCAGATTGAAAGTTCATCTGTTCATCAATTTCATTAAAAATTTATCATTTTCGGTAAAAAAAGTTCTGAGTTTAGTTTTCAATTTGTTTTTGAATAAATGTGTTTGCATGAAAATGATCTTTTTTGTTCAAAATTAATATTTTCGTGTTGAAAATTTAATTATTTTCTAGAAAATTCGTCCTTTAAATTTGAAAATTCAATAATTTGTTTAAGATTTCTTCTCCCTTACTTTATTCAACAATCTTTCCTGGTTGAAAATTCAACTCGTTTGTTGAAAATTTATATGTTTTTTTTTGTTGAAAATTCATTACTTTTAGTACCAATCTTACCCTTTTTTATTAGTTTTAAGACTTTCTGATTTAAAAATGTAATTCTTCCTTTGTAGAAATCTTAACTATTATATTGTTTATTGGAATTTAATATTTCTTTATTAAAAATTTTACTAGTCGATTGAGATTTGATATTATTTATTTAAAAACTAATTTAGTTAATAAAGATTTTTTCTAAAATTTAACTGTTTTCTAAAACATTCCACTTTTTAGCTTTAAAGCTCAACTCTTTCGTTCAAAATTCACCTATTTTGGTATAAACTCCATTTATTTTGTTGAAAATGAATAGGGGAAGTTAGGGGAAATAAGTAGCGTGTAACCACAGGAAGGAATGGATGATGAGGAGAGAAGAAGTAAGTGAAGCGAGGGGTAATTAGGGAAAAAAGTAGAGAAAGTGAATGTTAGTAAGGGAAAATGACAAGAAATGAGAGTGAGTAGGTGAGAGGAAGTAGAAGAAATGAGGAGAAATTATGGGAGCGAAAATGATGAGAAATAAGGGGATGAAAAAAACAGGAAGAAAGATTTAATGATGGAAAGAAAAGTACAAGCAATTGGAGAAAATTAGGAAGGGGAAGTAGAGAAGGTGAGTGTTAGAGAGAGGAAATGATTGGAATTAAGTATGAGCAGGGGACAAAAATTAGTAAAGCTATAAGCAATGAGTAATCAGGAAAGAAGAGGAAGAACAAGTAATGGGAAATTAGAAAGGGAAAGTATAGCAGGTAAGTGTAAGTTAGGGGAAGTGATTAAAAATGAGGTTGAGTATGGCTCGATACAGAAGTAGGGGAAAGGATTGTTATCTGGAACATCCAGAATTGGAAGTAGTGGATGCAGAGGTTGGGGAAGAGGGTTGTTGAAGTGGAAAGTAAGGAAAGGGGAAGTAGGGCAAGGGTGAGTAGTGAAATGTAGGGGTAGTAGAGGAGGCAAATTATGGGAGAGGGAGGTTTAAAAGACTTAACTACCTTTTTGATTAAAAAGAGAGTAGCAATTAGTTTATTCTCGTTTTCTTAGGACGACGATTGGACACTTGAGTATTTACCTTAGAGGATTTTGATCAAGAGGAATACTATTCAGAAATCTAATCCAAGTGGCGCGGATAGAAAGTCAGCTTTGCGACAAACAAAATGATTGAAAAGAATGAGAAGGGGAGTTTTAGTAAGAGGAAATTATTGGAATTGAGTATCAGCAGGGAACAAAAATTAGGGGAAGCTATAAGCAATGAGTAATAAGGGAAGAAGAAGAAGAAGAAGTTATGAGAAATTAGAGAGGGAAAGTATAGCAGATGAGTATAAGTTAGGGGAAATTATTCAAAATGAGGATGAGTTGGGAAGACGAAAGGATGGCTGGGTACAGAAGTAGGGGAAAGGAGTGTTATCTGAAACATTCAGAATTGGAAGTAGTGGATGCAGAGGTTGGGGAAGAGGGTCGGTGAAGTTTTAAGAAAGGAAAGGGGAAGTAGGGCAAGGGTGAGTAGGGAAATGTAGGGGTAGTAGAGGAGGCAAATTATGGGAGAGGGAGGTTTAAAATACTTAACTAACTTTTTGATTAAAAAGAGAGTAGCAATTAGTTTATTCTCGTTTCCTTTGGACGAAGATTGGACACTTGAGTATTTACCTTAGAGGATTTTGTTCAAGATAAATACTATTCAGAAATCATATCCAAGTGGCGCGGATAGAAAGTCAGCTTTGCGACAACCGAAATGATCGAAAAAAATGAGAAGGGGAGTCTTAGTGAGAGGAAATTATTGAAATTGAGCATAAGCAGGGTAAAAAAATTAGTAAATCTATAAGGAATAAGTAATCAGGAAAGAAGAGGAAGAAGAAGTAATGGGAAATTAGAGAGGGAAAGTATAGCAGGTGAGTGTAAGTTAGGGGAAGTGATTAAAAATGAGGGTGAGTTGGGAAGAGGAAAGGATGGCTGTATACAGAAGTAGGGG
>JAAAKG020190204.1:0-24758 GCA_010014905.2 Druon quercuslanigerum
CCCTGTGTTTATTCGAAAACTGTTTTAAAAAACACACTACATAATCCTGTCACTAATTCTGATTATTAAAAACACTTTAAAAATTCTATCTATTTTCTATATTGTGTTTGAACCTCAAATAATTAAAAATGAGCACGAACAGAAAAGAATTATTTTTGATGTGCAACGTGTAAAATCTCGACGTAAACTAACTTCTTAAACCGAAAGAAAACTTCTCAGAGTTTGTCAAATTTTAAAGAAGAAATACTTGTTATATAAGGAAGGAAAACAGAGAGAAAGAAAGAGAGAGAGAGAGAGAGAGAGAAAGAGAGAGAGAGAGTAAAAAGGGGACAGAAATGCGAACGAAAGCTAGTAGTGTTTACTCTTGTTATAAAAAACGGTAAAGGACTGAATTTTTACGAGCGACACAAATTCATCCTGACCCAGACCAAAATTTTAAAACTGAATTCAGAAAAGGAATGCATTTTTTATGAATTTCTTGAAAAGTAGTTTTTAACTTCTTAGTTTATTTAGTAATATGAAAACGAATCAAAAATCCTTCATTGTGAAATAAAAACGATCAAAACTATAAATATGGGATTGCAATAATTTAAGAAATGTAATAAAAACTTAATTAAATAACGTAGCTAAACATGATATTCATAGACTATACTAGAAAAAAGCAAAAAACATTGAAAACCCATGAATATGAAATAATATTATCACTGAAAAAGAAAAATCACACAATAAAAAAATGGGGATATTGTTACAATTATAATGATAAAAATGTAAAAGTACTCAATGGCACATAATAAGAAAATGCACATATTTTTAATATATGGCATTCATCCTCTGATAACTCTTGGTTATAAGTAATAAGGGTATAGTGAACCTATTTTTAATAAGTTTCATGGTAAATGTACATTTAAAATTATATAAATATGTTCATCTCATTAGTGACCTTATTCTTTGAATAAGTATTTAGTTTTCGAGAAAAACGCGTTTAATGTTTGCGGTACATGAAAATACCTGCTCCGCGCTCCGAGCGACCTTCACAAAGGTAGCGATAGAAACTATACTGCATCGAATTTCGCTCTGAAATTTTAACAGCATATTTTTGAAATGATGTTCTTTCGATTTATGCAAAAAAATCAATTTTTTGAGCCATCTATACGAGGATCCCCCCTTAAATTTCGAGCAGCAATAATAAGCGCTTTCCTCTTAAGTATGCGCACCTATTGCCGACGGCCTGATTTCTTGTATTAATAATGTAAGTTATATCTTTTCTTATCCTAACTCCGTTCTGTTTCCAAACAAATCATTTCCCTACCACGTAGAAGCTAATACAATATATTTACAGTCATTAAAAGAATTACACACCGTTAACTAAACTAGAAGAGAACCCTCGCAGTAATTTAGATAGCACTATATCCTATATAATTGTTCGCATCTTCGAGACGCATTCAAGTACCCATTGAAGAACCTTGTAACACCTACTAGTATCGATGGATATACTTCCGAAAAGCGCATACCTCCGTATATTCATGTATTTTGACGCGCTGATTAGAAAAATGATAGTGTAAATACGCGAAAATTTGATTTTTATTGTGAAAACCATGGAAAATTTTCTGAGAAATCTGGAGACATGAGAAAGGGCTGACCAAAATTATTTTTGTGACCAGTCGTTGAGGTGCCTTTACCTCCACGAAACGTTGTAAAGGGTTAGGGATGTGCCCTACATTATTTCACAGCCAAGTGTACCTTCCCAGGGTACCTTCCCAGCTCTACGGCAGTTTGGAGGGTTTGACTAACATTATTTCTGCGCGACCAGTCACAAAGGGCCGAACACGTACTGGACTCAAGCCTGTTGTACTTTCTAAATTTCAATAGCGATTTACTCAGAACCTATCAATCTGGCAGGAAAAGTTTGCACAATAAGAAATGTATTTTTTACTTGGGTCTACAATTTTTTCCTAATATATTTTTCGTAATCTTTTGTATTTACCGAGGTATATTTGAAAAACCATGATATACCATATACATGATAAACCATGGTATACCTATGAATACCAGAACCTATCAATCTGTCAGAAAAAATATGCAGAGTAAAAAATGTATTTTTTGATCGGGTCTACAATTTTTTCCTAAAATATTTTTGAAATCTTTTGTATTTAATAAGATATATTCGAAAAACCATGATATACCATCCTAGTAGGATCATTCATTAAAAATGCCAAAAATGAAAAGCGGTAGACTGCTGGCTAATACTAAAAATTCTAAAAAGTTTATAAATTAATATATTAAACTAGTAGATTGTTTCTGGGTTTTTTTTTTACTACTGACGCGCCCGTTGCTGAGTTAAAGATGGTGCAAATATCCACTAATCTCCCCCTAATTTATGGAAGATTCTAAAACTTATTGTTTTTCTTCTTTAATTAACATATACATTTACTTATTTTTACAATAATTTTTCTGTGAAACTTAAGACAAACTTGATAAGTACTTTTAATTCATCAGAAAGAATAGGTATTTTAGATGGATAAGCACAGGCCTGCAAATATCTTAAGACGGTCCTGAATCTGGGTTTTGTCATTCCAAATTTCTGACCTGAACCCTTGAACTCAGTTCTTGAGTTGAAATCAAGTGCAGTAGTTGAATGGCCGCTGGGTTCCGGTGTAACATAATATCAAAAGGATAAGAGTTATTATTTTTAATACTTGATACTCAAATGAGGTTGAAAGTGAAAAATAATTACATAACTTGTTCCAAAGTCTAAATTATAATTTTTTAAGAAATCCCCCTTTCAAAAATCAAAAATGTAATCCTTCAAGAAATTCCCTGCTCCAAATTTAAACTTACTACTATTTACGGATAATTTTGTTCAAATTTAACTATTTTATTAAAAATTATCCCTCTTCTTATAAATGTAATCTTTTTGGTTCAAAATTAGTTCTTTTTTAATATATATTTTTTTGCACCAACATTAATCTTCTTCAGTTTAACATGCAACTATTTATTAAAAAAATTCTGTATTTTCTTGAAATCTCGTGTTTTTTTTAAAGATTAATTGTTTTATCTGATAATGTAGCTATTCCATTTTTAGTGAAAATCAAATTCCCATAATTTATTTTCAGCTGTTGCTTTCCCAAAGGCAAAAATTTTCGCAAACGCGAAAGACTGGGATAATAAACGAATAAACGAATTAACGAATCGGGGCCAGATCGGGAACAGACCAGGCTATCAGGTTCGGCACCGATCGGGGCGTGCGTTTCATGACGGATCTGGCCACAGTCGGGTTCACCGATCTGGGCCCGATTTGGCCTGATCCGTCCCCGACTGGGGTCACGGCAAGATTTCTGCACGTAATATACATGATAAACCATGGTATACCCATGAATATCAGAGCCTATCAATCTAGCAGGAAAAGTAGACAGAATAAAAAATGTATTTTTTTATTAGGTCTTCAATTTTTTCCTAAAATATTTTTCAAAATCTTTTGTATTTACCGAGATATATTCTAAAAATCATGTTATACCATATACGTAATAAACCATGGTATACAACATTTCGAATTAGTCGGAGGTATGCCCTTTTCGGAAGTGCACCAAAAAACTTTTTAAATATTGGGATTACAACAATTATATGATATATGATTTATTTATTGGCGTTTTCTAGGCTTAGCGATTGACCTATTGAACAACCTATCATGACCATACACGACCAACGATATAGTTTTACATAAAATTTTGCAGAAAACGATTTACTTTACTAATGAGAGGAAAACTTTTTTATGTTGCAAATATAACCAGGATTAATCAATACCGATTTATAAAATAAAAAAATGTTACATTGTTTCTATAAGGAAAACGTGTTCGCGTGTTTTGTCTGTATAGTCTGTTAAAACGATTAATGAAATAATTTACCGATTAGATTATAAACTGAAGTTAAGTTCGTTCCACAGACCTTTTGGATAGAAATTCAAAAAGTTAGAGCATTTTTTCACATTTTTTGTGCGTCTATTCGTAATACTAAAAAAGACGAACACAAGAGCTCACAAAATTAAAAAAAAAACGAAAATTCTAATTTTAAGCCAAACAATGTACGGTCTTGAACATAATGTGGAAAAGTTCGCATTTTGAAAAAAGCAAGTTTGAAGCAGAGAATACTGCATAGCGAATAGCTTTAACAACAGATAATTCACAATCAACGAATTACAGTTGTCGAAGATTTGACCTATCACTTTGCAGCGGTATTTTTCTGTGGTTGATTCTAAATGTGAATAAATTGTTGTAAAATATATATAACTCAATAAAAATTATTTTGGCAGTACTCATAGACTACCCTATAGATTGGAACAAATTTTGATCTTAGTGTCTCTAGCTTAAAAATTCATTTCAGATCGAAATGAAACCTGCTTTCCTAACGACCATTGTATGCACCAAAATTAGAGAACAACAAAAATTCACAAATTAAAACTATATTTAAAAATTATCTCTTTTTCAGCTCATTGAAGACAAAAATATAACAAAAAGGAAAAAAGTGAGAGGAAATGGAAAGAGCCTACCGAAACCAACCTCTCATATGGTTTTCTGATTCTTTCTCGATCTTGTTTATATTACTGGAGACGAACATGTTTCTAAGACAATGTAGACCTCATGAGGGATTGTTTACTGAAAAACAACCGGTTTGAACAATTGAAACCTACATTAATTTAAATCCAAATAAGACCTGAATTTTTAAATCGAAGACAGATAACAGTGATTAAAGTGCGACAAAAAGAATAATAGTAATGTTTTATCAAATCCCAATGAGTAATAGGATAGATATTTACACAATGTTTTCTTCTTGATCCAAAGGTATGTGGAGGATATGAGGTAACTCCTATACTTGATAAGCGCACACTCGTATATGCCAGCAGGGCATATATTTCGTGCCTGGAGAAAATCATACTCCAAATCATAATTAACAGAATTATTCCAGAGTAACTCGATAGGTTCCAGTACTATGGGGCTCTGATAGTTGATAGGGGCTTGAGCTTCAAGGGGGCTTACATCTAAGAAGGAAGGGTTGCAACCACCCTCACATTGAGTAGCAAACGTATAATACATGTACGCGTACGCGAAGTACACGAGAAATTAAACAGTATATATTTCGTGGCCTAGCGAGTAGTCGAGCAGGGAGATTGCGTTTGCTTTATTCAAAAGGTTTTAATTACTATGCGTGAGCTTCCTTTACCCCTCCCCCCAACCTCACAACTTTCGCCCCCCCCCCTCTCTGCCTCTCTCTCTCTCTCTCTCTCTCTCTTTCTCTTGGCACATTCTGCTTCTTCAATACCCCTAGCGTTGAACATATCCCAAAATTTTGAAATAAAAGAGAAACAAAAGGTCAAACATGCAAACAAAAAATAAAAAGGGAATGATTGATCTCGATCACTTATCGAGAATCGAAAGTCCCATCAAGGAAGACAAAAAAAAACGAGAGATACGAGAAAAGAACCTGTGCGGCGCGTTGTCAAAATAAGCGAGAGGAAGGAACACCTCTCGACAATAAGCAATCTTGAGCGAGGGTGGCTTTGCATTCTACCTAAGGAAAAAATACGACGACAGGGGTCACCATCGATGCGTGAAATCCACGTAGAAAATCCTCAAAATTTCCGGAATGTCACCCTTCATGCTTGGCACTTTCTGTTGTCTGCTTCGAGTGGAAGACAAAGAGATGGATGGAAAAAAATATTGAAAGCTATGGGATTCCCGGAGTCTTTGGAAGTGTCAATCGGAAATAGGGAATTATAGGCTCATGAATCCTTAAAGAGTTGCGAGGTAAAGGCTTCTTAAATTTCTTCTGTCATCAAACCGTCGAAGCGAGCGAATCTACATCTGCAAGAAGAAGAAGACGACGACGAAGAAGCGAGAACAAGCAGAGTGCCGATACCACCAAGAGGCAAGAGGGCGTTAACTGAACTTTAATGGAGATCTTAGATAAAACCCCCTGGCGGACGTTGAAAGACCTCTTTGACGGATTACGCCCAAATCGCATCTATCTCTTCAAGGATACCAGCTACCTGAGAGAGGACAAGTAACCGTTGCTAAGTGTTATAATACCCCAGGCTCTTTGGATATGCTCGAACACACGCTTTATTATGCTCAGAAAGAAACCAGAAATGCTCTACATCGACGAAATGCTAACTCGTATATCTGTCGCACGATCTGTGACGACTCGGATCGGTTTCCCATTTGACACCCGATGAATTCCTTGACGTTGGGTACGACTCTGTCACTTAAAAAAGATCCTTTCTTTGACAAGAAATCTTCGATTCTTACATCTTTGCACGCAAAATGAAGGCGAAAAAGACCCTAAATGGAAGCGCAATGTTACCAAGTTCTATTAAAAAATACTGCCTATAATAAGATCTAGAAATGATCAGGTCTTACACGTTTCATACATTCCCTGAAAAAATCTAAATAAGTTTATTCAAACGTAAACATCATTGATCAAATTGGATAATGTAAATTGAGAACCTTAGTGATGAAATGTCAGTTCAATATGAATTCATATTGAATATTTTATTTTTATTTTATTATTTTAGTTAACTAAAAGAAAAGGTAGCAGCAAGTCACCATGAAAATACAACACAAAAAACTTTATTTTTATCTAGGTAATTCTGAATCTTTTTAACCTTAGAATCTTGAGACTCAAGTTAAGATGTGCTGACATATCAAAAGAAATAATATGTCTCATGTAAAAATCGAAACAAGGATTCAGGCTTCAATGGCAGCCAGGACCTAGTCGGGTAATTCGGCCACAGAGCGGTTAAAAAATGTTTCAGGCTAGGGAATTTGTAACTTTATTTCCCTTTTTAAGCTGCTCGTAAAGAATGCGGTGAACTTTGAAAGTCAAGTCAAGTTAAGAAGTACTCGTAACCAGATTGGAGTAGATTTTTAATCATTGATGCTAAAATGTCCTAGCAGTTATTGTAACCACTTGGTGAATTAGGGTTAAGAAAGAAAGGAAATAATGAATGAACACTATAATTTAATTTAAAATAATAATCATTCGTGCACTTAGTTGTTTATTTAGGTTTATAAACTGATTACTGAAATTAGGTTGATTAAAATTACGCATCACTTTTTTTTGCTAACTACGAGGAGATAACGCACCAGTGGGGAAAAAGCACCTTTTTGGACTAAAATCGACCGACAGTGCAATTCTTAGAGGTTTTTTTATGTTTCCTTTTTAGAAATAACCTAATGCTTGTAGGTATAACGAGTAACTGTAGATATTTTATTTCTACTTGACATAAATTTGTTATTTAACAACAAAGTTACAACTTTTTGTTGCTAAACTTTTCCGTGATACCATTTCTTCTAAGACTTTCAAATTGTTAAAAGGGTCAGAAGTCAATGTAATAACTAAGGAAAATAATTTTCAGTGGGTCAGAGTAACAACAAAATTTCTTAAGATTTTTTTTATGAAAAGGCTTGATTTTTTGCGGAATAAACTTAAACTGTTTTGCCAAAGAATTAGAAACAAATGCACATTTTGACCATTTTTCATAATTATTTTCTTGGTTTTTTGCGGAATTAATTCTAAATATCTATTACTCACTTAAGCACGAATGCCTACCTAAAAACAGACCTTCTCAGGGCCACATTAGTCGAAATTAACTGACAGTATATGACAATCTCCAAGGAGTGAGCTCGATTTTTATTTACTGAAGCACGAATGCCTACCTAAAAATGACATAAAAATGTTTTGAATTGATTCCGAAAACAAATCAAACCTCCTGAAGAAAAAATCGTCAAAAATGTGTATTTGTTTATAAAGATTGTTTAAATAATTATCAGTTTCTGTCACTATTAAAAACATGATAGCAAATAGACTTTTGCAAGATATTTCGAATTAATTCAACCAAAAATCAAGCCTATTAATGTAAAACTGGTCAAAATGTACATTTGCTTATAAAAACTGTTTAAATATTTAATACTTTTTGGTTAATACGAAAAATATAACAGTAAGGTGTCTTTGGCAGGACATTTCAAGTTTAATCCGCAAAAAATCAATCTTATTCATGCAAAAAAGTTTAAAACGTGCATTTGTTTACATAAATAGTTTAAACTATTAACATTTTTTGGACACTATAAAAAATATGACAGCAAGGGGTCTTTGCAAAAGCATTTCAAGTTGATTACGAAAAAATCAAGCCTTTTCATCAAAAATGATAAACATTTGCAATTGTGTATAAAAATTGTTTAAGTAATTGGCAATCATTAGCTATTCTTAACTTATTGTAAGCCGAGATCACTATCTGTAATATTTTATACCAAAGCTATGGGTTCAAATTTGCTAATCATTGAGAATCACGAAAAAGTGTCTTTGGTTAATTAATTTGTTTATAACATTATTAATAAATGTTTTTTCTTACTCTAACCCAATGAAAATTATTTTTTGTTAGTCATTATATTGATTTATGACCTTTTTTAATAAATTTGAAAGTTTTAGAAGAAAGGGTATCACGGAAAAGTTTAGCAATAAGAAGTTGTAACTTTCTTGTTAAAAAAAAAATGTAATACGTCACACTTATTTTCTTTGTCTAAATAATGACGAGACTAGATTTTCTTGAAGCCAAAAGGGATACAACGATATAAACAAAATAAAAACGTGCGTTATGTGCACGACCCCTACTATCGGCGACAAAATTCGAGTCCTCTGGGTTTGACGTAGAAAAAGTAAGGGAAAAAAATTCGTAGCATAATGAAAGACGGATCATTTTAAAGGTGAAAATGTTGTACGATAATGAGCCGAAAAGTAATGTTGTACAAAATTTTTTGTAGCTTGCAGATCTTAAAATGTGATAAAAATTAAGGAAATTTGACAGCTTTCAAGGACAGTGGAATTTGGAGCATAGTTTTTTATTGAAAAAATAATAGGAAAAATCTGAAAAAATTCATGGTGGTACTTTGACCATTTATGAACATATTGCCGTTGAAAAAATTGCAAAATATAAAAATTTTTTGTTTGTTGTACATAAATATGCAATCAAACTATCTGCGGTTCTACTGAAGATAACAAAGTGATTTAAATTGGAGGTAGTTACTTGGGCTATCTGTAATAACTTCCAATTTTAAAGAAGTATGTGCTTTTTGTTGCCTTCATGCAAATTACGATATTTAAAGTCAGTTTTTTATGTGGAAAAGCAAGTACCAGAAACCAGCGTGCTGCCGTTTTTTCAGGGGATCGTTTTGGGTTTTCCTCACCATGTGCTACCGAACTTGTGCCTCCGAGCCACAATCTGGCCCTGAACGAGGCTGAGCGACGCCCAAATGATCAGAGATGTATCCTTCGAACTTATTCCCTATGGTAAAAATTGTTCTGTGAAAGAAATATAAATATTTTCTTACCTAATATTGTAACTGATGACGGAAAAATGATCGATTCCGACCAATTTCTAATAAAGTTGAGATTTTTGGAGAATAAACAATTAAGATTGTGAAGAATTTAAAGGGATTTTAATCGTTTGAAATAATAAATTTTTGAACTTAATATTGCGGGGAAAATTGAAATTAATTTTTTTTAAATAAATTAAAAGAAAGATTTACCATGATTTTTAATATTATTTCCGACAATTTCGGAAAATAATGTAGAAAATATCAACAAAAAATTTTAATCCAGCGCGATTACAAAATTGTATAATAAATTTGAATAAATGTAAAAGATTTTAACAAGTTCTGATTCAGGAGACTTCAAAACATGTGCAAACTTATGAAAAAGTAATCTGGAAGATTAAAAGCCAACTTATTCACCAAGAAAATGAATTTTATACAAACAAAAAAAAACTTTTTTTAAACAAAATAGAGCATATTTAAACCAAATTGGTCAATTTTGAAGTTGGAAGAATGAATTGATTTACCATGATTTTTAATATTATTTCCGACAATTTCGGAAAATAATGCAGAAAATATCAAGAAAAAAATTTTAATCCAGCGCGATTACAAAATTGTATAATAAATTTGAATAAATGTAAAAGATTTTAACAAGTTCTGATTCAGGAGACTTCAAAACATGTGCAAACTTATGAAAAAGTAATCTGGAAGATTAAAAGCCAACTTATTCACCAAGAAAATGAATTTTATACAAACAAAAAAAAACTTTTTTTAAACAAAATAGAGCATATTTAAACCAAATTGGTCAATTTTGAAGTTGGAAGAATGAATTGATTTACCATGATTTTTAATATTATTTCCGAAAATTTCGGAAAATAATGTAGAAAATATCAAGAAAAAAATTTTAATCCAGCGCGATTACAAAATTGTATAATAAATTTGAATAAATGTCAAAGATTTTAACAAGTTCTGATTCAGGAGACTTCAAAACATGTGCAAACTTATGAAAAAGTAATCTGGAGGATTAAAAGTCAACTTTATCACCAAGAAAATGAATTTTATACAAACAAAAGAAAACCTTTTTTTAAACAAAATAGAGCATATTTAAACCAAATTGGTCAATTTTGAAGTTGGAAGAATGAATTATTTTCGAAACAGTCAAATTTTGACCCTCAAAATATTATCTTTTTACAGCTTATGTCAATGCTAATGATTATTTTATATGAAACACTTATATTTTCATATTAATTGCTTAAGTTTTAAAGTAATTAAACAGTTAATTTCAAACAAATACTTTAATTTTCTAATAAATTGTACAACTCTGATGCCAATAACATGATTTTTTTATAAATCAGTTCAATTGTCAACGCGAAAATATAAAGTTTTTTACTCAATAAGTTTTCAACGAAAGAGCAATTAATTAACACAAACAATTTTTTTAATTTTAATGAATTAATTGATTTTGCAACAAAGAAACATTTCTTTACAATACAACATCTACTACTTTACTTTAGAACAAAAAAGAATATTTTACTTTTGCAAAAAACTGTTAATTTCAACAACAAAATTTACAAGAAAATGGTGAAATCATCAAACAAAGCAGATTAATTAAAAACCAAACGGTAACATGTTAAACATAAAAGAATAATTTTCAGGCAGTCAAAGAGTTATATTTTCAACTAGAAAATGTCAATTTTTGAATAAAAATTGTAACTACAGAGATGAACAAAGGGATCACTTAGAACTAAAATGACTAAAATCTTAAAGAAACATATAAAAAATGAACGTTACCCGTAATCAAACTGTACTGATTATATTTGTTTTTAATTAAAATAATATCATCATTCTTTTCATACTACTTTCACTTCATGAATGAAAAGGCAAATTGAGGTTCGGGGGGCTTCAAAGTTTTAGAGGCACGGCCCTGGTCAAAGCCTGGTGGCACAAGTTCGGTAGCACGTGCTGAGGAAAACCCAAGACGATCCCCTGAAAAAACGGCAGCACGCTGGTTTCTGGTACTTCCTTTCCTACATAAAAAACTGACTTTAAATATCGCAATTTGCATGAAGACAACAAAAAGCACATACTTCTTTAAAATTGGAAGTTATTACAGATAGTCCAAGTAACTACCTCCAATTTAAATCACTTTGTTATCTTCAGTAGAATCGCAGATAGTTTGATTGCATATTTATGTACAACAAACAAACAATTATTTATATTTTGCAATTTTTTCAACGGCAATCTGTTCATAAGTGGTCAAAGTACCACCATGAATTTTTTCAGATTTTTCTTATTATTTTTTCAATAAAAAACTATGCTCCAAATTCCACTGTCCTTGAAAGCTGTCAAATTTCCCTAATTTTTATCACAGAGAATAACAGAGGAACAACAACAACAACAGAGGAATAACAGTTATTTACTATCTGAAAATAAATATTTTAATTTACCAGGATGTATTCGAAAAACTAGCAGCGTCATTTAGACTGTATTTAATATTTTTGTGAAGGCAGAAAATGTTTTCAAACTTTAGAATGTTATATTATCTCGCTTATGTGTGAAACTACAGATCACTATAAAAAATGTATGAATATTGATATTAGTTAAATTATATTAGGTTAAATGCTTAGTTTTGTTTCGGACATTTCACGTCGCTCTTGTATGTTATTCAAACAAAACTCATTTTAGGGGAATATTCATTAATTAATTAATTCGTTTTTAAATTTATATATATCTCTTAATGTAATACAGCTGTAAATATAAATATTGTTTTTCAAAGCATAATAATTTTCTTCGGAAATGCAAAATCTTAAAAATAAATTCAAGCAATATAAACAGTTTAATAATTTAGAATATTTAAAAAAATTGAAGTATTGTAAAATATCTTAGTCTGAAAAAAGTATTCAGTTATACTATTTAATCTTATAATTTCTTCTATATTTTTCAAAAAAATAATTTTATGGTTTAAAATAAATCATATTTTTAGTATGTGCTTTCATGAAAATTAGATTCAACAAAACATGATCTTTTTCAATGTCAAACCGGTAAAAATGAATCTAGAACTTGTTCGGCCATTCCAATTATTTGAATTTCTTCAAAAAGGCCTTAAAACGTTAAAACCCGTGGCCTGCGATCCAACAAAATGGATACGCTATGATAACATTAAAAAAAGAAATGTTACGAAGTTCATGCCTCCACCCTATACCGATAAAACCAATGCAATTTTATATAAATTGATTGAATGCGAGTTGGATGCACCATAAAACATTCAAAAACATTCTTAATGATTATTGTCAAATAGAAACCTAATATCTAAATGTGCATTTTAATACTAGAAACAGGTCATAGGATATTTGTAATTCTTAAACTGACGTATTATACCTTTTCTACAGAAACGTATGCTGAAGCAGTAGATAAACTGTTAAAGCTGAAGACCCAGGAGTACGTGTACAGCAGTGGCTCCGAAATGCATTCAAAAGATCAAGCTCCTACTGTTGCAAAAGAAATCAAAGCGAGAGAAACCCTGCCGAATCTCCAATCGATCCTGGCAGTACCAACCCTTAAGAAAAGCTTTGAGCAACGTAAGAAAATCCTTCCAACGTCACCTACTGAAGGTAATTATTGTTTTTTCTTAAGCATGTTTAATTGTTTTAGTCTAATTAAATCTTTCATTTATAATTTTCCTTATTTTCCTTTCTCATTGTATTTCTTCATTTTATATGTATATGGAGATATTGACAATTAACGTCTAATAAAATAATGTATTTTACAGTCGAAATAATTGGTCTAGTATCTTCAAATGAAGAAATTGACACCGGTAAAAAATTTAAATCTAATAAAAGCTTTGAGCCATGCAAAAAAATCCTAGCAATGTCACCAGCTGAAGGTAATTGTTGTTTTTTTAAAGCATCTTTAATTGCCTTAGTCTAATTAATTCTTCCATTTATAATTTTCCTTATTTTCCTTCCTCATTGCCTTTCTTCATTTTATATGTATATGGAGATATTGACAATCATCGTATCATAAAATAATGTATTTTGCAGAAGAAATAATTGGTTCAGTTATCTTCAAATGAAGAGTTTGACACCGCTAAAAAATTTTAATCGAATACACTTTTACCAATGTTTCAAAAATATATATCGCGAATATATCAGGGCCACATTTTGCCCGACCGGGGCCCTATCGGCGCCTCACCAACATTTCTGCACGTGATGAAGTATAGTCACTTTGTAAAAATAACTTAAAGAGCCAGAGCAACATTATAATCCGCTTACTTTAAAGTAACTTATTACATTTAAGTTCAGTATAGAAATTGAAAGCAAAACTATATTGCAAAATACTTAAATAGTTTTTTATACACTAATGTGGACATTTACATTATGTCTTTCGACTTTTACCGTTTGCTCTTAAAAAGTTATTGAAAAAATATTTTGTTTCTAATCTTACATACTTAAATGTTTTTATATCGTCATCTGTTTGATAGTCTGATTTTTATATTCTCAATTTTCAGTTTAAGCGGAGATATATATGATGTTAATGTTGTTTTATTTAAAAATCCCTTTTAATTATGAATAAAAATAAATTAATATGGGCCCAATCGGGGCCAGACCGGGGTCCGATTTGGGCCACATTCAACCCGATCTGGCCCCGATCAGCTCCATATTGGAATTTCTGCTCGGGACGAAATACACTCAATGATTTGACTGTTGTTAAACAATATTCACTGTAATCTAGTCCAGATAAATACAATACTACCATTTATATTAAACAGAATAATCCTCTTTAAACACGAAACTCGGACAAAAAATGTAGACCTGTTCTCGATTTACAGGTTTGTAACGTTAAAAGCAAATCATGCATTTGACAGCAAGGCAATTTCCTTAAATTGGAACTAGGTATAGCGTTGCGATACTTAAATCAGGCTAGCTCAGCTCTGCGACATGGAATTATCCCAATCTGGCCCCGAAGAGATTAAACCGATCAGGGTCAGATCGATAATCAGGAAAATATATGGCGATTTAGGCACCAGTAGGTGATTTGAGAACAAATGTAGCCCAGTGTAGGCAATTTCTGCATGGATTAAATCAAATTTTCTGTTTTTACCAATAACGGAAGCAAAAATACAAAAATCAAAATAAATATTTTTCAACAAATAATTGAAATCAGTATTTTTTACTTATCTACGCTCCGGTTTCCAAGCCAAATTTAGTTCTAATATTTTCCTCGGTATTATCAATTAAGTTCTAGATTATTGCATTTAATTATTTTATTTATTTTTATCAAATTTAGTTATTGATTATTAGTTAGTAACATTTTTGTTTTTAACAATAGGTAGGGGAAATAATAATAATTGAAAAAAAAGACTGGGATTTAAAGCAAAAATTGTGCAGTATTTGATATGAGTAGCAACATTAAAAACTAGTTATATATATTAAGAATTGTACCTCTTCCTTGCTATTTTTGAATTAAAAATTATAAACATGAATTTTTGACATGTTGATGAAAATTTTGTAAGTTACCAGATTATTACGTTTTAAGGAATTAAATTGCTTTCACAATTTATTCACTCCCATCTTCGATTCCTTAAACTCTTGGCATAAAATCTAACTCAAGAGATGGAACGGGATCAGTTCCTCATACATACTTTTACGTTGCAACACTTTTATTAATAAATATTTAATGAAAAAAATGTGCACTTAAAATTTTCGACACTTTTTTATCAAATTGTTCAACTTTAAACTTAAAAAACTTTAAATCTAATTATGTTGAACATAAAAATAGTTCGTTGTTCAATTTTCAACATGAAAATTAGAAACCGTTTTTAAAGTATTTCTAATTTTAAATTTTCGAATTTTTAAAGCTCACAAATGAAGTATATTTCATTTTGAATAATACAAGTTACAAATTGTTTAACAATAGAAATTATAAAGGCAAATATTTCACGCCAATTATTATCATTCTCAATTCAGAGGCTAAAATTCGATCTCACCCTACTGGCAAACCCCAATTTCTCTTTTTCTTCCTGTCTTTGACTTTCTTCCGGAACCGGCGTTTCGTAGAGCTCAACAAGTCGAATAAAAAGCTCATAAATAAAGAGGAGGAATTCTCTCCCGGCTTCCGAGCTAAACCTGCCACCCTCTCCCGGAAATAACCCTCCACGTTTCTGCGAATGTCCCCGTGGACACCTGTTGCTTCCATGAGGCATTGGGGAGAGGAGAGGCGAGATATGAGAGAAAGAGAAAGATATATAGACGGAAATACGAATGGAGAAACAGAGAGCGAAAATCCGAATTGACACTAAAGTGTCGCGATTGCCAGGCGGATGTCACACTTCCCCTAATGTTCATCTTCTGCACTTCCTCGTCATAGGGGTGGGCGTGAAACCGTGAGTAATGTTTCTCCGTTTTCGAATGGATATTCAGAGGGAAGCTTTTTCCAGGAGAGTGAAAGCCTACTTCGTAATTGTATTCAAACGCGAATCGCAACTGAATGCGACCCGTCCATCTCCATAGTCCTATTACTCTACATCAAATACGAATTTACAAGTTCCTCCGATCAAAACACTTAATTCGAATTGAGCACACTTTTTGCTTAGTTGAATTCCGATTAGTTTTCCACTTTCAATTCACTGCTTTCGTTTATCCTAATGAAACAGCTCACAATTACAACTTTTCCTCCATATTTCAATGAAGACGGTATTGCACACACACATTAAATGAACAATATAAGAAAATTCAAGTATTGGCTTCAAACATCAAATAGTGAGTTATTCATGCAAATTTATTTTCATAGCAGCAAAATAATTTACATTACCATGCATTTTCTGTTACGTTTTCATTAAAGAATCTTCTGTAGCCTTCATATAGATGTTGTAACGAACACTATATTTTTAATAAATTACAATATATTCCATTGCCATAAATTTCCGGTTCGCTAAATCTAAATACTAAACCGCCCTAAAGAGGTGAGAGGTGGACCAGAATGGCGCAAGCCACAAAGACCAAGGAAATAGTGACAAATGGAATCTGGAGAACGTGATAGAAGCAGAAAATTATGTTTTGGGTCGGTTGCTAATTACATAGAATATCAAATAAATTACACGGAGGAAAGGCTGGCTTCCTCATGTGCGACTTCATAAAACAATGTTTGGTACGCGTACCTACATGAAATCCAGAGCGCAAGCGGTAAATCCCGCTGGAGTATAACGCCCGGATTCGTTCACGGTAAATTTATTCGCACGAAATATGCCAAGCATTTTATTTCCAATATCTTCCCAGTAAATCGGCAGATATTTCAATCCATGGGGAGATGTTGGCGGTCAACCCCTCGCCCAAACTGACAAATTGAATCAAACGAAGGTCCGTATCCCGATGTCCGATATTTCGCGATCTCCCCTTTTTTTCGCCCTTGACTACTCCCGTCGACCAAATGATTTTTCGAAATCGATCACCACTGGCTGCTCAACAAATCGTTCATGGCACCACCCTGATTTACGCGTCTGGAAAGAATTCGTTCGCGTTTTAAATACAAGGGTTGCGGCTGCTGTAAAAGGGTACCCTTTTATAAGGGTCCCTGCGCATCAGTTGTCAAGAGAATTATTTGCCAAAGCACTTTAAAGTGAAAGAAGATGTACCTCGCACGCGTTTAAAAATAATAGAACATTAATTTTAAGTAATATTTTATTTCTTCTAAAATAAAATACGTTCCAGAAGGGAAATTATATATTGCTGTAAAATTTAATGCATTTGTCTAAAAAAGCTTTGACTCGAGTATACACATTCCCAGACTCCCATTTTTGTCATCCTGAACCTCGGTATCACGTAAAGAGACGCCGAGGTACGATTACAACTTTTTATTGCATTTCCATTTCATTTCTCTCGGGAAAGAAACGCGGCTCGCGTACGATGTTAAAGCAGTAGAAAAGAATTTGAAACGAATAATGCGTTTTAAACGCGATTACCGGCCCACGCCTCGGGACAAGTGAAACTCTTTCTTTTAACGTCTATGTAACGTTCTACTATATACACATACTATATACACCGCAGATATAATAACTTGTCCTGAAACGATTTCAGCATTTTCCCTAGCTACAGTAAGATTTCCTACACCCAGTCGATCAAAGCTGAAAAATGATGTCGCCAAGTTACGATTCATCGGCCACGCCGAGATTAGCCTCTCGAGAAGAAAAAATTATTATTGAGAATGTACAGGTATGCACATTGTACAGGTATGCACTCGCATTGGATAAAAAAAGAATGAAGGTGTCTCTAGTAGATCATAATCAACTCCGCAGTCCAAGCGCACTCAGAAGTGAAACATTATTTTTTTAATTTTTTATTTTGTGATCAAAAAAGCCGAACGTTTTACAAACCTACTATTTTAGAATAAACTCGTCAAAAATAATAGATTTTGGAATAATTTCCTATAGAAAACTACAAGTTTCTAAAATAAAGCTTTATGATTTTTAGTGAATAATGAGGAAGTTGTACCATGTTATTGGGAAGAATGAAAAAAAATCAACTAAGGTAAGTGTACGATTCCAAAGTACAATCCTAATTCGTCTTTGTTTTTTACGGATTTTTAGAAAAGAATTGCAAATTTCTATAAAACAATATAAATAATTACAAGTTTTTATGAAAAATAAAAAAATGCACTACCGCAAAATGTAATTTTAGTTTCCTATTGTTTTCTTCTTCAAAAATATATGGATTTTATAAGAATCTTTAGTTTTCGGCAATAATTTTAAAAAGTTTATTTACGCAAATAAACAACAGGCATAAACTACAATGAAATGTACTCAGTGGCGCATATTGAAATTTTGGCAGGCGAGCCAGGATCCTTTCTTCACGGGATCGCCCACCCAACTCTCCAAGAAAAAACTCAAATATCACAATTTCACGTCATTATTATTATTATTATTATTCTACGCTTTTTTATCTCTAAAACTCAAAAGCCCTACCCCCCGGCTAGGGGGAGCCACTGCTGCCATTGCTCCCATCGAATGAGCGACACTGACTGTACTCACATTAAATTTCTACCAATCAGGTCCAATTTGGGAAAAAAAAACTCCACCCATAAGTTGCACTTTATTCATAAAAAGCAATTCAATCGACGAAATCTATATTATTATTTTAATTATCGCGAATATTGGACAAGGTTTCAAGAAATAAAAATACGTTGAGTTTTCAAGCACGCTGCTATACCGACCTGTATATTAAATTAAATTAAAAATAAACCGCTTTTTATATGTATATTAAATATCAACTACAGCTTACGCAATTGACTTCATATATACATTTGTAATACATTTAATACAGATTTTTGTAACAGTGTGCTTATTATACCTTTTCCGCTACAAATGATGATTTGCGCTATCTTATCGTCACTTCCGGTAACGCGCAACAAAGTATTCGTGCGTGATCATGAGAGTATAAGCGGGTGTGCGTTTTTTCGAGATTAGCGCAATAAATAATGACGTGCCACACCGAGTACTCTGCTTTTTCTTTTTATGTTTCTGGTATATTCAATAACTAAATATAACAATGCACTAGACTTACTACACGATTAAAGGAATGAGGAAGGGGAAAAGGAAGTTTCCTTCATTTTCGCTTGATTTACATTTATAACAAACGTATATATAGAATTCAAGTTACCGTTCTACAAACATTTTGGTCTTCAACCATGTACCAGGTTGTGCAATTTTTTATCTCTAAGTCTGTGTAAAAATTTATATAAAGTGGCATATTGTAGAGGTAACGCGAATTATTATTACAACATTTATCATGAAACTTACAATCTACACTAGAGAATAAAAATGTAAACATTTTCAAACTTCATATATTTGGAGTTTGGCGTAACAAAGGATCTTTGCTTTCGGCTAAAATATTGAATTACCTTCTCCGAATTCTCTACATGGTATACTTATATTTTCCTTGGCCGTAGCAATACCATGATTTCAAAGAATAATAAGCAAAGGTATCATCCGAATATCTAGGTTTTGTTTCTCACTCTCACGTTCTCTCCTATTTTCCCTTCTCTAGTACTCACTCGACCATCACCGGATAATCGAGCCTTCTGCTACCTCCCTTTTTGTCCCATTTCGTTCTCTTCTACGTACATTGCTACTCGAATGTAGGTACAAGTAATTCGGGGATGCGTAAAATCCAAATACCCATTTAGTGCAATAATCGGGGCGTAAACAATTCGAAATAAAGAAAGAAAAAGAAAAACGGGAGGTGCACCCGTGCCGCATTTAGGCTGCGACGCTTATCTGTTCTTGCTACCGATATTGACAACTGCCTCTTATGCAACGAACAGCCACCCGTCGAGCTACATGGGGGTGAGAAATCGGGCACCTTTTTAAATGCGAAATGACACCCGCGGTGCAATTGTGCGACAGGCTTGGTGAGAGAGAATGAAAGAAAAAGTCCATCACAGTCCTTTGAGGTGGTTCCGACACTGAAGAGACGACTATTTTCTGGCAGAATCAAGGAAAGGGTCGCCGTCGTCCTTAAACAACAACTTTTTATAACAATGATACGACAGTTTTTTTCCGAAAGAAATCACTCAATTTCGAATAAAGAGACTTAATAATAAAGATCTTGAGTTTGAGGTGACCAATTGAGAGGCTGGAAACAGAAAGGGCACATAAACGCATTGCGAAAGTTAAGTCAGCTCGACCGAACATAGTCACAATACATAGGCAATACTTAGACAATACTTAGCCGGCGGAATAAGTTTATGTGCCCTTTCTGTTTCGGGCCCCTCAATTTCTAATAAAAGTTTTTATTTTTCAAGAACCATGCTGAACATCGCAAGACCTGAAGGGTTGTATGTACGTTAAAAGCATTAGCCTTCCATCGCCGATTTCGCAAATCCGTCGCATCGCCGTTAACTATCTCTCCGTCGTACGCGCAATCACGACCTCAAGGCAGGTATTTTACCATATTACTGATGCCGTAGCATTATTTACGGTTACCATAACTTCCAAGGTCCATTGCGGTTAAGGTCTTAAGAGCTTGGGGCTGTGGAGGGAATACGAGCAAAATACGCGTAACGACGAACGATTTATTCGTACGGACTGCTCTGTACAAGGCTTCTTCTCCTAAATAGTGTAGGCTTTCAGAGAATATGCGACGACACATGCATTCTCCCTCGGCTGAATTATCATCTGCAGGATAATCGAGGTTGGCAAGAGTTTTTCTCGGAAACCATCATGTGTCTTTCTGGAAGAATGTTATAGGATTATGGAGGTAGAGATCGAGCTTCACTTGACTTTAAATTTAAATTCTTCCCCTAATGATGGAAAATTATCATAATAAGACCAAAGAAGGAATGTTCAAAAAAAATGTTATGGAAAAATATTTTTGCCGTCTAATAAAAAGTGCGCTTGAATGTCTGGACGTACTAGAAAACGGTTTTCGGTGCTATTTTAACATGAAAAATTGTTGTCAAATCAAAAATTTCCATTAAAATAATGTTATAATCTTATTGAGATGTACCAAATATCACAATTATAACATATGGATATCTTTTCAAAATTCAAAACCACAGTTTTCAATTTTTTAAATAAAACATAGCAAGTAACCCGTAAAAAATTAAAAAAAGGCATTGTAATTATGCCATGTTTTCTCAGCGTATTATACAATTCTTACACCTAATGAATTAAGTTAAATTACAATATTTTAATGTTCAAAATTTGAGAAGCTCCATAGAACACCAATATGAACTTCTACAAGATTTATTATTAGTATTCTTTTTTATTTGCTGCATTTCAGTAAAGGAGCACTTATATATGTGAACGATTAAATATTTTTTCTTCATTAACCAACAATAATTTTTCTTCTACAAAATTTGGTTTAAATCTCCATTATTTAAGGTAATAGGATAAATTCCAATCTTGTATTACCATGATGGAGGGAACGTCTCCATTTTCAAGAGATTCTTATCATGGCGGGATTTTTGAAACGAATGACTTACATTCCACTAACGAACTGAGATTGACTCATTTTGCGCAGTTGGTGGCACCACACACTACGCTTGACGCATGTATTCGCTAAAATATACGCGGTGGCTTGTTCCTGAAGCGCCTCCACGAGACGTTCGTATCATGCACGTTCGCACGAATGAAAGTGTATAGCACCAGAACGTTCGTTAATGTAACTGCAAGACTGTACAGCCTTCTGTATATATAATGCATACATAGTGCAATATCGCTGACATGCAATTCCGGTATAAGAGGCCCTCTCTTACAGTGACAAACAGGTTTTCCGCATGCAAGTCATTATCCGCAGCATAAAAGAGAATAGGAAAAAAGACAGTGGAAGGTGAGATTGTTAATGTAATCGCTAATTATCTGGTAACGATCCTCTCAGGTAAGCATACATGAGATCTGCACTTGCACTGGATGAAGTGTAAGAACGTTACGCAGAGTGCACTTCAGGCCATTGGTGTTGAGTATAATGATATCCACAGGATAATATTCGCAGAAAACAAGAAAGGAAGAAAAAAAAGGCTAGAATTATGCACGCGTGAAATAGCTTTTGTGTTTTTTGGATTTGCATGTGTATTTCAAACATAAATCGTATTTAAGTCCTTTCAAAGAAAATTTTGCATCGAAAAAGAAATTTCTTTACTTAAAATAGACAACTTAAGGTTGAAATTTCTTTAGCCTGGCAAAAAGTATAACGTTTGTTTTTCTATTCTCAAGTCAGATAAAAATAAAATAAATAAATAATACATAGGACATAATAAATAACTAGTAGTTTTTCATATAATTAGCATATAGGAAACAAATAATAGGCTAAAAACTGAATAAAATTACATTATCTGTCAGAACCCTGCACTGAGAAAAAAAAATCATGAATCATAGAAAACTTACCTGGCTTAAAGATAAGATCGTACACAATACGTCCTATCAAGGCCGTTACCCAGTTGCGGCCCGCGATAAAGAAAATATCAGAATAGCTGCCCGCGGTCGCTTTTGTCATAAAGTCGGCGTCAAAAGTACGCGACCCTCACTATGAACGCTTACCACTCGTTGAAAAAAAAATCGCAGAAAATTCTAGCCAGGTGTTGAGCGATATGCATATTGTTGTTCTACAAATTTTTTCACGCTAGTGTTATTGTAAAACGTGTCAAAAATCGAGGTTGCGGAGGCACTTTTTTTAAGCCTCGAATTTCGCGACTGAAAAAATCACAGACGCTCCATAATGTATCTAGAATGCAACGCACTTTTCCAAATTTCGAAATAACAAATTGTTAGCTAATTACAGACCGTTTTCCGCAAAATCTTATCTTCGACAGAAATAAACACAGGGAGTGCCTTTATGGCTTAAAATGTGCAGTTTTGCAACTTGATTGAAGTACACTTTAAAAAAATGAAATGCGATTAATATTTCGTGAAAAAGTCCTTTAAGAATATTTCACGATTTAAGAATAGGTACCGTAGGAAAAATGTTAGAAAAAAGTATCCATTTCACAATAATATACATATTGATCAACGCGGGGGACTTTAACCTTTCACCTGTACCTGGCTAGAATTTTCTACGATTTTTTTTTGAACAAGTGGTAAGCAAAAAAAGTTCTTTTTGTTGAAACTTTAAAAAATGTGCAAATAGATGTCTACATAAAAATGCAAAGTATTCGAAAAAGGTGGAAAGAGATTTTAGATAAATAAGATCTTTTAAAATATGATATTTTATTGTTGTTCTTTAAGTAGATTTGAATTCGTCCGTAAAGTTTCACATACATTTTTACCACTCTAGGTCTTAACTCAAAGTCAAATAAATACCTAATACATGGGAAAATATGCTGTTCATTCCAGAATTTATTTCACTTGACAGCTTTCACTAGGTCAGCTATTTATTTTATTTTTTTAGTAACGTAGGTTTTTAAGTATTTATAGAATTGACGACAACTTTCACTAGCTTAATTATTTTTTTATTATTATTTTTTTTAGTAAAGTAATTATAAAATTGACAACAGCTGCCTCTAGCTTCATAATCCATATCTAATTATACAGTATATTATTATTAGTACTGTCATTCTTACATCTTTATCATTATTACTGACAATGCACATTTCCCTATATTTTTTAAACACGTCAGCATACAAAATCTACTAATACAGTAAAAGCTACCAGTCGAAAGCCTGGAAAAAGTGTGACGGAAAAATTACAGTCGCCACTTGCGTAAAATTATTGAAAATTAAGGAGGAAGGCGTCGAGTAGAGAGGGAAAGCAGGAATGTAATAAACTTTGAACTTTTAGTATGTAAAATAAGAGGTTTGAAATTAATACATCAATTTTTTATGCAAATATCGATGGTGCAGCAGCCCTCAGCTATCCCTGTTTGATGGCTGACGCGACATCTCGACTTCGGGCCATCGGAAATAGAAAAAGTTGTGAAATTAGTAAAATATAAAAATGTAGCAATCATGTGAACTAGGATAATTCACATGTGATAAGATACAACAAATTGTCGAACTTTTGTCGCAATTTTACTTTTTTTCTTCGAAAATATACCAAAAATACCATATTTCAATAGTTTTTATGAAAAAATATCCTCTAACCCTTAAACTGCGATGCCTGCGCCATATAAATATACCAAAAATACCATATTTCTATAGTTTTTATGAAAAAATATCCTCTAACCCTTAAACTGCGATGCCTGCGCCATATATCACTACACAACTATGTAGATGTTAGAAAACCGCTTTTTTGAGAAAAAAAATGGCAGACTGTCCCTTTAAGGAAAATCGACCGGGGGCCGTAATTCAGCTGCACGGTCTATATAAAACTCTTCTTCAATAGAAACATATAGTTTTAAATGAACGAAAAGTATAACAATAATATTTATGATAGTCAGTTAAATATTAACTAGGCGGAGGCACGCTTTTACTGGTTGAAAGACATAAGAGATTTGCGTTTCAAAATTATTGTTAGATGTTATAGTAAAATGGGATTTTAAAAGTCATCGCCTGAAGCAAAAGTTTCGTCTTCATTGGAAGATGTGGTTCCTCACTGTAAATTTTTATGTATCTTGTTTTTGAAAAGGAGAACTTCATGCTATTATTTTCAATGTAAAACAAATGAATCTGGGTTCCCACAATCAATCTAATTTTAGAACCACTCAAGCTTGTTTTTTAGTCTTATTTAATACTCTAAATTAGTCTTAAAATAATACTTTTTTTATAGGAATTTGTGATACAAGGAACGTAAGTGACAGTTTTTTGGCCGAGTATGAAAGTTGCAGCACGAGCCGAAGGCGAAGCGTACACTGTTAGAAAAAATTCGTACAACTGTACACCGAAGTGTACAGTTGTGATGACGTGGTGCGATATTTTGGTGCGAAAAAGCATTTTTTCTATTAAATGCACTGCTCCGGTGTTAAGTTGGTAAAT
>JAAAKG020190215.1:0-24757 GCA_010014905.2 Druon quercuslanigerum
TATAATCTAGTAATTCCTTTATATTCACGCTTCTTAAGGAGCGAGTAAGACAGATAACCTATGTTCCGCCGGGCCGGATCCGCCTGTATATACAACATTTTACCCTTGCTTTTTCTCATGTTGCATAACTATGCACTTTTACTTCCTTATATATTGATAGGCGTCTATTTGTAAAACAGTTTTTTGCTTTCCAAAATCGTTTTGAATTTCTTTCTCATCTGTTTTGATTGTACATTTACCATCCTTAACTAGTAATTTCACTTTCCTCTTTTTCTATGTAATCATTTTCAAGTTTATTTCTCTTTTTTCGCTAAGGCCTTTGATGTTTAACTTGCTTTTATACGCTTCTTTCTTTTCTTGGACGGCTGCTTGGGTTTTATCATTCCACTACGCATCATTCCCGGTGCATATTTGATGCGCCCTCGATATCTTTATTGTCGTCTATTAGCGCCTTCCAAGTTCTATCCGTTCGTTTATATTTTTCTAAAAATCTATTCGCAAATCTGGTTTCTGTAAATTCTCTATCTTGATTCGCGTTTTATTTGTTTTTTGGTTCCCTTTCTTCTCCATCCCTGAAATAAGTTTGTTTAAGAGAGTAGTAGATAATTGCCAGTATTGCATTCAGAACCCCTTATGAACCTTGTATATTTTACTAGTTCTCTTAGTCTTTAATCCGTAACAAAGTCAACTCTACTATTGCTATCTCCTCTACACCAGGTGTACATGTCGGTCATTTTATGTCGAAATAAAATATTTGTAATAAATAATCTCTTTTCTAAGCATCAAATCACTAAACTTCTACTGTTATCATTTATTCTTGGATCCTCAAAATTACCTATCACCCTTTCTTTGGCATGACGTTGGACGCCAACACATCCATTCATATCTCCTAGGAGAATTATTCTTTCACCATGATCGCAAGTACTTACAGTATCATATAAAGTGTCCTAGAAAGTTTCTTTTACTTCACTCTTGTCACCATCAACTGGGCGTATCATGGTATGATAAATAATCTTATGACTCCTACTTTAATTCTAACCCACAGCAGTCTAGTTTAATTTAATTTACATTCGAGTTACATTACATTACAGTCTAGTTTAATTTCAAATTTACATTCGAAGTGTTGATTATAATAAGAATGAATTGAAACCCTAGGCAATGTCTCCCTTTTTTCTTCCTTTTCGTGGAAAATAGCCATATTTCCCCCTTTTTGAGCTCCGTTTGCGCTGTGATCCCTGTACACATTAAATTAATGATGTGAGCTGTAATTTTACATAAAAATCTTGATATTGCAGGTACATTCGGACCTAAAACCGTACCCCTGTGAAACTTGCGGTCAGAATTTCAAAACGAAACAATCACTCCTCGACCATCAAAATCGTCACTTGGGAGTAAAACCGTACATGTGTGAAATATGCGGTCGAGGATTTATCACCAAGGGTCTCTGCAAAAGTCACCAGAAAATCCACTCAGGAATGGACAATCGCCAGTACCCCTGTGTCGTCTGCAACAAAATGTTCGTCAGTAAAAGTTACCTGAATACCCATCTACGAATTCACACGGGCGAAAAACCTTATCTTTGCGAGGTCTGTGGTAAGGGTTTCTTGACGAGGGTCGATCTTAAAATCCACTCCACCATGCACACTGGAGAAAAAAGTTTCAAATGTGACATGTGTGGCAAAGTTTTTGCCAGGCGAGCTGCCCTTCGATGTCACAGGAGGTCGCACACTGGCGAACGACCATACAGATGTGAGACTTGTGGAAAAACTTTTACTCAATTTAGTCCCATGGCGATTCACAAACGGCTGCATACTGGGGAAAGACCGTATGAATGTGATGCCTGTGGAAAAGCTTTTGTTTCCAGGTCGACAATGATGTGCCATAGGAAAAAGCATCACGGTGTAACTGATCAACAAAAAAATGATAAATTGCCTGATATTCCAGAAACGATTGTTGGTGAATAAGACGGAATTCAAGTCTCTGGGGAATAATTATAAATAGTAATTCTTGGAAAGTATGTCGGGGTGGCCACTGAATCGAGAAATCGGGAATTGAACGGAAATGTTTGAAAACCGAGAAATTACCGAAAATTCATGTCTTTCTTTAGTGTTTTCTTTTTTTTTTTTTTTTTAGAATTAGCATTTACAATAATTAGCTTTATAAAAAGCTAATAGAAAGGAAAACAACACTTTTAGAAATATTATGAAGTGTTTGCTTTATAAAAGTAACGAAAAATTTTATGAAATTTCTAATAGTTTTACGTAGTAAACTTGGGCTAAGCGGCACACCCTTCATTTTGTATTTTAAACCGAAATATTGTTTTTTCTATGTGTTGCAATTTAATTTTTGCAGTTTTTAGCCGCACGCAGTTTTTACCTAGATTATGCAAATATCGCATTTAGAAATGCAAAAAAAAGTGAGCGAGCGCTTAGCCTCAGTTTACGGTAGCCGCGTTTAAAAATTTTCTCATTGTGTAGTTGAATTTTTCGAAATTTTTCATAAAATCATTAAGTTTTCGTAAATTTATCATGAATTACGAAAAAAGTTATGAAAACTGGTAAAATGATCAATTACTCCTTTCTAGAAAAATATTCAAAGATAAAAATGCCTTTACTCTATACAAATATGTCGCGAAAATTTTCGCATTAATTTCATAATTTTCGTGGATTATATGTTGTTATTGAACTCGCAGCTCGACGATAATATGTATTAATATATTTAATTTATTTTTAATTCCAAAGGAAGAATTGTTAACGGGAGAATTTATAAATTAATACTAGTAAAAAAGTGACAATAACATTAATCAAAATTAGGATTGATATTCTTATCGAACAAGTATAATTTAAAAAAGTCGGTTTGCAAATTGTTGAGAATATTGTATAAATTTACAAAATTTGAGAAAGCATTTTCGAGTCATCGGTTTTGAATGTATTATCTGGGACTGTTTATCCCCTCAGCTCTTTTATTAATTTTTCTTCACCTTTAAAAATAGAGCAAACATATTTTTTCTGAACCAATTTTTATAAAAAACTTGTATAATAATTTACAAAAAATGTGTTTTTTGAATAATTATGCATTTCCTCAATGTTTCTTATTTAAGACGAATTTCAAATCGTAAATATTCGAAAATTTTAGAATTGAAACAAAATAATTTTCTATGTTTGAAATTTTTTACAAATTGGAGAACTTTTTCTCTGAAAATGAAACGAGTAATTTTTACAGAGTAATTAAACAAAAAAGATTCTATACTTTATTCTAATTAAATTTGTTTAGATTTGAATGGCTCGTGAAGACTTTTTTCCAAGATTTCAGTGGCCCGCTTTTAAATTATAGAAATCACATGAAAAGTGCTTTAAATTGGTAAGCATTGAAATTTGATAGTCTCTCAACTTTATAACTTGGACCAAATGGGTGCTGGAAATTACATTCTTAGTTAATCGAGTTATAATCAGGATTTAAATTGAAATTCACAATCACTGATTATGAAAATCAATTAAGTGATTTAAAATTCACGCCACTTCATAATTTATACATAAAAATATAATCAAAATGCAAATTTGAAAGACATTAACTTCCAATTGTGTTGTCTAAATGCTTCCATTTTTGTGAAGTGCTTGAGTCAAAAAATGCATTTGACTATGGTTTTTACTCCTGGTTTGAATCTTTAGAATTTTACTGTAAGAAATGCATAGATGGTTGAAATTCTAAAGAAAGTGTTTCTTCGAGTTTTCGAATTCATCAGAAACATCTCGCAAGTCTTCGCAAGTTCGCTTTAAAGCTTGTACATGAGACTATATATTGGTTGGATTTTTTACTTTAATAAGAATCATCAATAAACAATATTAAATCTATTAATTTGATTTTTTATCATGTATTTATATATTTTCTGATGTTCTTGTTAGATATGGCACAATATTTCTTATGTGAATTGCTTTCAGCGAAAAAGAATATTTGTGATTTGTACTATATATTCGCTACAAAACGAGAAAGATGAATTGCCACTATCGTCGATAATTATTTTAAAAAAATGTAGATACCATTGCCTGGAAAAATTGTGAATACATTTTTCTATTGAATGTAAAAGTTAGACCCCGAATTCGCCTCATCACCTTGTATAAGGTCAAGGTGTAATATTGAACGAAGAGTTATTCATTTCACATTGTAGATTTTCCGTAAAATTCGCCAGAGTTGAATACAAGTGAATGTGAGTTCAATTTTTAAATGCCACAATGTGCTTTTTGAATGTTGTTGACTACGAGAGATTTGTAAATATTGGGAAAGTCGAGTAAAAAAATCAGGAATTGTCCTGGCCCATTGCATTTTACTTGCTAACAAGGATATTATCGTTTACGGATAATATTTATTCGATACATCAACATATCGTTATCATTTTCATTTCTGTATTACCATTATGAATCAATAAAAAAATTTCGTACGAGATCTCGTTTCAGATCATTCACGGCGTTTTACGTACTTCAGGAAAACCATGGCATCAAATGCACGGGAGTAACAAAGGGAGTTCAGAGATGTTGTTTTTTGTTTTGAATCATACTTTTTGTAAATAAAGGTCATGGCCCTAATGTAAAGTTGCGAAACTCCTGTTGGGAGAGGTAGTCGACCCTTTCGCCAAAAGTCTTGCAAAAAACTGAAAGTAGAAATAGCAGGTTTAAAGATGTAATTTAATTTTGGCTAAAAAGTGTTTTTAAAATTGTTTTATGAAGTATTAAACAATGATTGAGTATTAAAAACTAATCTTCATCAAAAACAAATCGTTTTTGATAGAATTTCCATCATATACAGTGAAAAAACACATTTTTGTCAAAAATGTGTTTTTTTTAAAACATTTATTTCTCTCATGCCAGTTTCAATGAATTTTAAGCTCAAATAAACTTTAATTAATATATGTAGGAATAAATTTTGTCTAGATTATGCAAAAAATACGAATAATAAACGATTGGAATTAAAATACGGTAACTTTTAGATCAGATTTTTAAATAGTAAGTATTTCATGTATGAATTACTAGAAAATTCACATTGAGTTTTTTGTTCTTCAAAATAATTCTATTTAAATTTATAATCTGTTAAAAACTACAATAAATAGTACAATAATTTATGTTTTTTAGAAAAATATTTCTCTCGAAAAATGTGTTCTTCTCAGTATAAGATGTAAATTCCATCTAAACCCCTTTGTTTTTTTTATCAAGACTTTTTTTCAGTATACAATAAATACTTTAAAACTAAAAAAAAAACGTTACTACACTCTGAGGCACAATAAAATGCATCTTTAAAATCGTACCTACTCTTTTTAGTTCGGATTTTTGACACCAGATGGCGTATCACGGTTTACGCCTTCCTAACAGGACCTAATATTTGACCAGTTTTGAGAAAAAGTATCAAAAATTATGGACTTGAAAACACTGTCGCCCAAGTGGCCAAATAGCTTAGCGGTCCACCGTTTCGGTTAAAAGTTATACTCTCTTGTTGAACATTAATTTTTAAATTAAAAATTCAACTATTACAATTAAATATTCACAATTTTAGTTAAAAATTCATCACTTTGTTTCAACACGCAACTATTTTTTGGAAAATTATTTGTTGTTGAAAATCTTGAAAATGGTCCATACTTTTAGTTTAAAATTCATCTCTTTGGTTGAAGATAGATCATTTTAGTTGAAAACTCATCAATTTTTTTTAAATTACTTTTTTTAACTGTTGAAAAATTTCCTCTTACAAAAAATAATATTTTTCGTTAAAAATTCATTCATAAATTGAATATAGTAATGACATTAATTTTATCTAAATATGCACTGGATTTTGAGAATAAAAATTTCTTTAAATTATTATTTAAGTAGTGGTTGTTGCTCAGAATATCTTGTGTAACAGATATAAATTTTATCAGAGCTTTCTGAATTAAACATATTTTTTGCAGCGCGTAAAACTCTATAAGAAACAATATAATTTTCATTTGCGTCTCCAAAAACGACCATTTTTAAAAATGTTCTTTTACTTCAATGAAATATCAACACCAGAGATAATAGAAATAGCGAGTGAAGAATTATTTTAATTCGTTAACATAATTTAAATCCGAAAACTTTTTTCTATATTGTTTGTAAGATTTCATAAAATCTTTGAAATTTATTTTATAAGATAGGTATATATTGGAGAAGAAAAAAAATGAACATGTGTTAAAAAGTATATAATTTTTTTCGATCTAATTTAATTGCATAGTTTTTTAGACTAACGTTTCGTAGAAAATAAAGGGCTGGATCAAAACGTTCAGTTTATCATTCAAAATGTACGAGCAAAAAACTAAGAAGTTTTATCATATAATTCAGTCTGGCCATTTTACTTAATAAAATCTGCTCAATTTTTTTGTTTTATATACAATCTTAGTAAGATAACGTGCATACATGATGCAAAAATTTTGAGAATAATTTGCAGTTTTCATTAATTTTTTTAGTTATTTGAGGCCTATAAAAATTATATTTTGTTCTAGAAAAACTGAAAATATCTTAAAAGATTTTTGAAAGTTGAGCACATTATGTAGGTTAAGAAAAAAATTAATATTAGCGAGTCTTGCAAAGCTGCGAATGACGATTTTTTTTACTTGTTTTGTCCTGTGAAACTTTAGGCTATCGATTGAACTATTTCAAATTTTACACTTCTGAGAATTATACTTATAAACAAATTTTTTTAAAACGTTAAGACGGCATTGCACTCAAAGACACCCCCCCCCCCCCCTCGTTATGCTAGTCGGAGCCCCGGTTCTTAACTGTTTCAAATTTGTTTGATATAAAATCTTTAAATAAAAAGAGAATCATCATTAACATTGGGATTCTTGAAAGTGCAATTCATTTTTGTTGCAAAATGTGTCTTCTCGTCTTTGAAAGCATTTAAATTATACAATTTTAAATTGGAATCATAGAAATTTTGTTTAATGTTTGAATTTTTTCCTTATAGAGAGAGGTTGTAAGTATGCCATTTTGGCAATATGCAAGTGAAAACAGACTTGTTCTAAAATACCACCCCTTTCCAATTTTCAGTATTTGTTTTTCGCTGCCATTTCGCCTCTAAAAATTTTTCGCCCCAAGTCATTGCCTTGGCTTTTGGTGTAAATACATCACTAATTATAAGTTTTGATAAATAGTAAATTACTTAAAACGATGGTAGTGAGTTTAAGGTGCCTAAGTAAATAAGGATCAAGTAGCCTCTTATTAAAAATCTGCTTTATTTGTGACAATATGTATTACCTATAGTAATGTGAGTGGTATGAGCTTCAAAATACTAATTCGCAATAACGTGAGGTGTGAAACACTTTGATTAAGACAAGTAGTCGTGTCCGCGCTAATCAAATTAACACATACATCTGGCTTTTGACAACTACGTAGTGGCGTTTGAAAATTCGTCGAGTAACGACTTTCACAGTGATTGTTCCTCACTACTTGTAAAGCCCAATAATTGACGACAAGTTTCCTTTGATTGAGCATAATTTGTGCAAAGCGGCGTGGTGGTCACAATTGGAGTGACCTTTTTTTTGTTCGCCCTTTTAGTATAGTTCAATCTACAATTTCTTCATTTTAGGCACGTCAACAGATTTTAACCAAGACGAAGAAACTAAAGCTAAACATCAAGAATCGACTTCAGTTTTGAAAAACATGAATGATTTTCCTAGTCGTACAATCTATACATTACTTTTCTAAAACTTGGTCACCTTTATTTATTTTATAAATTGCTGTCTCCGCATGAAAATATATATAAAAGTGTCATAATGCGTAGAAAATTCGTCCGTAATATTAACATTCAACGTAGCCTTATAGTTTTGTGTAAAAAAGTAAACGTTATAACGAGTTTTAAAATTGGTAAAAGTCTTCTTTTTTAAAGTTAGAATTTTTCCTTACAAAATTTGATGAGTTGTCAATGAATTATTCAAAAATTCAAAGTAATCTATGATAGAAATTATCAAGCGTTGTTCTCGAAGTGAAATATACTTGTCGTCAATTTGGGCCAAATTTACAAATTTATTCTACATTCTACGCGCATGACGATTGCATCTACGAATGTATTACGGTGATTTCGATTCAATCGAACAACAAAAAGTAATCGAATTAAGCAAACATTTCGCATTCTACTCTGCATACATTTCATTCGGAAACACCCACTCGATTTTGCATACAACGCTCGATAAAAAATTATAAATATTTGGCAGATACACTCGACAATTCGTGTACTTTGACTTTGATCCCGAAAATGATTCTTGATGTCAAGTCTGAATAAAAAATTGCAGTCGTAGTCGTTGTGATCTAAAAGAGAGCATACAAAATTATTAGTAGCATAGAAATTTGGCTTTTTTCTCTCTCAGCTTTATAGTTAATTAAATAAAGGAAAATGAGCTCGGTGAAATGAAATTGATCAAGTAGGTTCTCATTTTAATCACTGGAGTCGTTCAATATAGGTCTCACAGTTATAAGAGTCATAACCACCGTCTATGATCATGTTTATTGAAACAAAATTTCTTAAGGTTTTCCTATTTTGCTACAAAGCTACTGTTTTAAATACTAGGTATAAGAAATCAATATTTGATCTTTTCACAAAAAATCAGTATGATATTTTTCACTAATGCTCAATCATTGATTTTGTTTACTGTCAACCAAAATATTTAATTCACGGTTCAACCGTAAGATATATGGAAAACTATAACATTTTGCACATTAGAAATGGAATGAGTGCTATATGCGTTCGTGTAAATTTATATTCTAGATCAATTTTAACGTATTTTCTACGATCTGAGATTTTAAATATTTTTCTTAAGTCCAAAATTTAAAACTTAAAATCATTTAAAATTACTGAACTCCTTGTTTGGAATTCAAGTCTTATTTACGAGTTTTAAAATCATTAAAATTTAAAATCTTCCTGAATAGATTTCTATTCTAAAATTAAACACTTAGCCTTGTTTTGCTTTTTGTTTAAAAAAATTTGAATATCAATAAAATGAATGGACTAAAATTTACCTAAAAGAATTATGATTGATTAGCATATATTGGAATAAGAGTAAAGGGTACATAATTTCTTCAATCGTGTATAAGGAAATATTATATGTTATTGTTAATTGCAAAATTTATAATCCGTCCAACTCAATTCACAATTTTTACGAATTAAACTTGGATGTATTTTATTTTTATATACAATTGTAAAAAGTTTTATCATTGTTTAAAAATTTAAATGATTGATATTGGAAAAAAACTTTTACAAAATTTGAAAATTTTGACAATAGGGAACATTTTCCTGAAAACAGATTTTTTAAATTGTTTTCAAAAAATATACGCTCTGAAAATAAGTACAAAAATAACATTCTTCCTTTGAAGAGTTTTACAAAAATTATCACTTTCTTTTTTAAATATTTTACAGAAAAAGCTTTTAAAAATAATGAATTTTTGGGAAAACGAAAAAACAAATTTTGAATTTTTCTGTATCTCGCAGATTTAAAAAAATATATTTTAAATAAAACAGTCACCATTAGGTCAATTTTTTACTTCTTAATACTTGCTTTTTTAATGGAACAATAATAAAACTCCTAATAAAAAAAAAGTAAATACATTAATAATTTTTGAAAAGTACGTATTTAAAAAGTTACCGTTTAAAAGAAATTGTTTGGCTTCTCCCCCAAAAACTTATTTTAGGCCACAAAGATCACCTTTATCTTACTTCACATTATAAAAGCAGAATAACAAATCCTTCCAAAATCTAAATTTCTTAACTTTGTAAGCTTCGATGTGAGATTGTTTAATTTTATTGAATTTAAATTAAATATATATTCTAAACGGAAATATTGCAAGTATATTCCATTTTAAATATTTTCAAATTGAAATTTTTTGAATTAGAAGTTTTCTGCACTTAATTCTTATTTTTATCAGGTGTTAAATTTCGTGTGCATCTAATAAATTAAAAATCTGAAAATGTGTAAGTTTAAAATAACCTGTTCAATTTTTACATTATAATTCGCTCAAATTTCAGAATGTTTGAATTTAAGGGATTTCAGTTTTAAACATTTCAAATCTAAAAATACTGTAGTTTTTAATCATGCAGTTAATTTGAAAATTGTCCTATTACATTCTCTATTTAAAAAGTTTCGAAGTTTGAAAAGTTCTAGGATCAAAATTAAGAGTTTTTCTTAAGATTTTTAATTGAGCAATCATTTAAACTTGCAGTTATTTATATTTTACTGCAAGATTGAGATTCGCCGAAATTCGAAGTTATGTACCCCTTGAATAAGACCCTCGCGATCTAAAACTAAAAAAAGGAATGTTTGCATCGGTGCTGTAGCCGAGAATTGCCTACCAACCCTTGCCCATAATATTTGAATAACCGATACACCGATGTGCAAAAATTGCCTCGAGCATGTTACGAAGAATCGAAAAGTTATCGACTCGCAACCGATTAGTCCATCAGTCTTTCTCTCATAGCGATTATCTGTCATGGGCTATTTCCTCCTATTCTCTCGCAGTATTTGGATACATTTTTGTGTCTGTGGTGGCAGGCTATTGAAAGGGGAATTAAAAAAAAAGTATTTGATGTATCGGAGGGTTGTATTTTGGTCCACGTTTAAAAATGAAGTACGTGTTGATCATTGGAAACCTCTATATTAAAAAAGCTCTCTCAGAGGGTAAACCTAAAACTACCACTCTAAGGTTGATCGTCTAATCTCTAAACGTTACAAAAATCAATAAGATTCTGTTAGTATATTATTTAAAATTATTTTGAATTCACTTGAATTACTCTGAATTCACGCTGGATGGGGTAGTTGCACATTTTTGAATAAAACTTTTTCCGAGTGACAATGTCACTTACGTAAGGTTTACCTCAAGTACGACATATTATTTAAGGAAAGTTTTTCTTTTTAACAAATTTAAATACTTTTTTCCTGTTTAAAAAGTATACTTTTTGTTGTTTTTTTTCGGTAAGATAAGGCATTGCTGATTGGGCCAGCCCCGGAAGTGTATATAAGTATGAGTAGTGCTCTTGATCGGGTAATTAATATAGTCGTTAGTAATAGTAGTTTGTAAACAGTAAACATGCCGAATGTGCCAAAAGTCGACATGCAAAGGGTCAAAATTTTTTTCGCCAGCTGTCAGTTGGATACTTCCTTAGTCAATAGAACAATTGCACACTATTATTCTGATTGGTACACCATTTTATAGGATGTGACGTTTCAAGATTATATAATTGTTGGTACCAAGGGCTTTCGATACAATTCATGCAATAACTACGTTCTGTTGAATTCCTTTAACTCGTCTAAATTCCGTGCATTCCTGTTGCATTATGTTGAAATTCTTGGAATTCCCTCAGTTCGTAGAAGTGTCTTAATTATCTGAATTCGTGTAGTTCTCTGGATTTCTTCAAATTCCGAGACTTCAAAATAATGCAGAGAATTCAGAAAAATTAAATGAATTCAGAGAATTCAACAAATTCAAAGGATTTAAGGACCTCAAGGAATTCAGAGAATTGACTTAATTCAGACGATTCAAGGCATTTCGGAGAATGTACGATAATTTATGGAATTAAAGAATTCAACGGATTGAGAGAATTAAATGGATTTGAGTTAAATGATTTCGTAGAATACAAGAAATTCACGAAATTCAGATATTTTAGAAATTCAGGAAATTGAAAAGATTCTAGGGACTCGGGGAATTCAGAAGATTTCAAGGAAGTTAAAAGAATTAAAGACAATGTGAAATAGTTTGAAAGCATCCCAAGCAATTAAAAAGAGTTCAAAGAACTCCTAAACTCTTCAAAGAATTCAAAGGATTAATTAAAGGGATCAACTAAAAAAGCATAGTGGTTCTTTTAGACAATAAACTCAACAGTGGCTGTTTTAGAGTTTTGACGCACACTACGAGAGAGGTTCTTTTAAAATGGAGGTATCGAATTAGAAAAACTCAGAGTGACTCGATGATGAAATAGTGCCACTCAGTGATGCTTCTAGAATCTATTATTCTATTCTTATGACAATGGACGACGGTTATGACACCTATTTGATATTATTTACACTTTCTGCCTTTAGAGTCAAGAACGAGTACTAAATGACACTATTTTGAATGATTTTAAGTGCGATGAGGCAACTACAATATGAAAGTCAAAGTGCTTTCTTTGATAATAGATTGACTGTAAATTCACTTTGAATTTATTGTATAGCGCTTGGACGATTATTACCAGCCACAGACACGCATAATGATTTCTCGCTAATTGGAGTCGAGGTACTTTTATATCACTCGTTGCTTACAGTTCTAAACTTCGTCAAATCACACTCGGTAAGCAATCCATTTCAATCCATTTAACAGGAATCACAGACCACTGATTCTACATTCAGCCTCTCTAGAAGTCAAGAGGATCGTGTTGGACGCAATTTAACAATGAAACGACTTTGTTTCGTCACTTTCTTTTCTTTGAAGCGAAAGTCACTGTCGCTTACTCGGCTCTTTGCGGTTTATGCTTGGAGCTTAAAGTCACTTTTCAATAACCAGCGTAGACAAAAATAAAATAACAAAAAATGTAACGAACAGTCACAGCTAATAACGCAACCGATACGGTCATTCGCGTTTGGTTCCTTCCGTGTGTGCTTTCTCGTCGAGCGGTCTTTTTTTGTTTTTGTGGAGAAGATAGACGAGATTCTTTGAGGGCAGAAACGCTGGGCGTTTCGTGATCAAGCGATGAAGGCAGCTAGGAAGAGTGGAGGATGCACGTGACGGAAAGGAATACTGCACTTATTTTCTTTATTGCTTCTTGGACGATCTGCGGAATGAAACCAAAGTCGTTCTTCTCTTCCCCGGGAATGGAGCAGTTAGCTTTTAATGTTCCACCCTGAAAAATAGACAAATTAAAATGGGCTTTTAAATATCAGGGCTCACCGCGTTTTAGCAGTTCCATTATCGAAGAAAGAAGGAATTTATTTGAACGTTTCAGGTAAGTTTAAATACTTCAATAAATTAAATATTTTAATAACAACTGACATTTTATTATTTAAAACATCTGATATCATACATATGTATATTATGTTTCAAATTATTTTTATTTGCAAGCTTTGGAAAATTTGACGAACTCCTCAGCAATTTTGACTGAAAAATTAAAAATAAATTAGAAAAAAATACAAGATAAAAAAATTTGAAAAATAAACAATACGACTTCAAAATGATCACCTTAAAATGAATCGATTTTATACTCTTCCAATTTCTTTAAAATAATTTTTATCATTATATAGATTTTGACTTCTTAGTCTTGGGAAAAGTTAGATAGCCATATCTTTAAGACACTGACGATTTATAATTTTTAAGCTTCATTACACGCTCTTCACATTTATTTTCTAGGGTATTCTTGTCAGTGTATGTATTCTTGTCCAAAGAAAATCTCGAGTTGTTCAAAGTGTTTTTATACGTAAAGTAGAAATAATTTAAAAAATTTTTCAAATATTTTTAAATCCTGCTGCCTTTCTGTTAATATTCGTAATATTATTTATATTATAAATATTAATAATATAATAATATTATTTTATTATTTATTATTAAGTAATATTAATATATATCGTAATATTATACAGTAGCAGAGAAAATGATCAACATATTTGTAACAAAATCGGTCCACATTGCAAAAATGAACTAAGCTAGCAGAACCATACATAGAAAAAAAGTCTGAATATTTATTTGCTCTGTAATTTTGGGCTCACTTAATGTCATATTATGAAATTTAATTCTCTGCTATCCTTAGAAAAAACCTATGGTTATGATAGCTTAACGTGAAGCTAGCCACACATATCAGGACAACCGGTCTTTCTTTTTAAAATGCGAAGCATTAAATCTGGCAACAGGGTATTGAATTAACCCAAAATGACAATGCAAAAAATATTGCCTTAGTCGATTTTTTCTTCTGTGTGTTGTGCTGCTAGCTTAAAGTTAAGCTGGCATGGACCCTGGGATTTTTATAATTCAGAGCATTATGTTTGGCAATAGGATATTAAATTAGCCTTAAATTCCCTATAGGTTCTTAGTTCATTTTTGCAATGTGGTTCTGCCCAGCCTAACGGATCTGAATTTTTTACTGTATAGAGTTGTCGGCCATCCCACAACCTGTTCAAAACGCAAATTAGAATAATTGGACGTGCCATGTATGCGAAAAACTCGGTTTATTAATACTAAATTTCAAATTTTGCCTACGACGTGGTGAATGCTCCCCGAAATTTTTGACTGATTATGGTTCTCTGCCACCCTACAAATATTTTAAGACTAAAATTACAATATTCGATGGAGCTCTTTTTTCAAAAAGTCAGTTTTTGTATTTAATTAATTTAAAATCCTTAAATTTTCAGGCGAAGATATAGTAAAGATTGCGCAACATTGTTTTCACTGAATTTTTAATCGATTATGTTTATCTAACATTCCACGAACATTTAATGACGAAAATTAAAATAATCAATCGGGCCTATTTTTAAAACATGAGATTTTTAGATCTAATTATTTTGAATTAAAATATTTTCCTTAAAAACACAAAATTACATGACGATTGTACACAATTTTATTGTGATTTACTATCCAAGTTCAAGTGATGTACGAATTATAAAAGACTTCTAATAATGTTTTGCATTTTGAATTAATTAAAATAAAAAAATTACTTTTTTCGTTGGTTATTGGAATAAAAAAACCATAATCTATACAGAAAAATTGTAAAATAAATGTTAAACAACATTTCTACATCTTTTTATGGAAATTTTTACATTTTAAAATAATTAAATAGAAAAATGGACCGATTGTTTTAATTTTCGTCTTCGAATGTTCGCGGAATGTCAGAGAAACATAATCAGTAAAATAGTCAAATTAAATAAAAATGATAAGCAATATGCAATATATATTTTGAGGGATATTTTTGCATTTTGAAATAATTAAATATAAAAATAAACTTTTTTCAAAAAGGGTCAGAGCAATTATTTTAGTTTTCATCTAAAAAATACGTGGGTTGGAAGAAAAATATAATTAATAAAAAATTTTGTGCAAGCACAAATTATAGGCAATATTTATAATATTTTTGAAGCAAAATTTTATATTTCAAACTGATTAAATACCAAAGCGATTTCTTTAAATAGGGCATCAATACTAAAAATCTTATTGGTACTTAATTTTCATTACAATTGATTCAGCCGCACCGGAAAGGTCCTAATACTCTACTTTTTTCCCTATTTTTCGGGTTTAAAATTTTATTTCTTCGAAACACAACCCTAATATCTAATTTGTACGACTTTCTTGATTAACGGTAAAAAGAATTTTTTTTAGTTTTGATTTAACAATTGAATCTTTAATTATTTCTTCGCTGTCGATATCCTTCAAGACAAACAAATTAGAAAATAAATCGTTTAGAATTTTGAAATCCGTATTAAAAATAATTTCTATGAAGGAACCTTGTGTCTGAATGTCTTTTTTTGATAACGGTTCTTGAAAAAATGAATCGAAACTGTAAAACAAGGGGAAAAGGGGCTAGAATTCTACGTTACATGTAGTTTAGTAGATGTTTGAAATTTATGGTAAAAAAAGGGGGATAGGTAAGAGAAAAAACGAACTGTAAGCCCCGGAACATTGATCAAGTAATGGGTAAAGTGCCTAATTCCACCCCCAGCTGATTTTGGCCGTGAAGCGCTGCACCCCGTAAACGACTGTCGTAACTTCTATCGCTTATGTTACGAAAGCGTTTGCATCAAGTCTCGTGTCAATAGCTGCTTTTCCTGAAAAGTTACACGAGCTAATGGTTTTCGATCCGCTAAATTGTAAGAAACTCATTGGAGGGCTGGTTCCACTTTAAGTTATGTGATATTTTTATAGTTTCTACACTCAAATATTCTTCATTACATCCACATCCTGCATGTATTATGTTTTTTACTTGTTCTTAAGAATATTCTGAAATTCCTAATTCCGCCCCCGGGGGCGAAATTAGGTACCTAACAGAATATTTAACGTGAGAAGTTATTCTTGCTCAATAATCACCCAAATCAATAATATAAATATAAATAATAATTTAAATATTTTCACAAAAAGTGTGCTTTAAAACCGAAAAAGCTCAAGTTCTTGTGTGATATTTTTTTGGAAATGTAACGCTTACTACCTGTTTTCACGTCATTCTTATTATTATTGAATTATTTCTGTCGCGTGTTTGCATTCTGCCAAATAAATGCTGATGACAACATTTCGTACTAGGACCGAATTTTTGAAAATCGTGAAAATGACTTTTTTGGCATTTTTTTTATTTCGGAGACGTAAAGCAAAAAAACAATATTCCGATTTTAAGGATTTGTTACCAACCCTTTGAATTATAAATGCACATTTTTTCGGATGAAAACACTCGTATGTTCATAAATTACCGTTAAAAAAGTGAAATGGGGGGGGGGCGGAGATAGTCACTTTACCGTAAGAATTAGAAATAAGTGATCGAAAGGAAAAATATTGTAACTCACAATGCTACTTGACGGCGAGAGTTTGTTTTAGGTGGCGCATAAGGTGACTTCCTACATCATGCACCTCAGGCCACTGCTTGAGCACGAACACAATGCCCAGAACGACAAATGTCGTTGTGAGTATGCGCACCCTGCACATGAAACAATGAGGCTTAGTACAGCTGAAACAAACGTGAGAAAAACAAACGGAAAGAATGAGAGTGCGAAATAAAAAGATGTCAATGAGTAAGATCATACAAGTGCCTGATGATATGAATGAAACATGAAAAAGCCTGATGACCTCCTAAAACGTCTTTTAACAATTAAATATTAGTCAACAAAAACAATATTATATTATATATTTGAAACTTGACTTGTTTTAGCGAGACAGATGACCATTTTCGGGTTTCTTGATAATTGAAATTTATCTTACAATGATTTTTTACATGTTTTTTGACACATTTAATGTTCTGTGAACTGTTTGAAGTTTCTTCTTTTTATAAATGCACTTGTGCATATTTTAAAGCAAATTGTTATGTTTCCATGTTTCCAGGAATTTTTCCTTGAAATATTAAGACTTTTTTAATCGAAAATATTTCTAAGTCGTGTTAGCCTTCTAATAGATGAGCTTGAAAGTTCCACATAATTGTCCATATTCCGTTGAAGGAAGATTTATTTTCTCACAGTAATGATAATTTTGATCGTATATTTGTGTATAATTTAAAAGTTATATAATAGGAAAAGAGTACCTCGTTCGAAGAAAAGGCATCATGATACCAGCACCTGTGGCCACAAGAAGGAGAATAACTTGCAAGACTGTGAGGACTACATTTATTAGTTTAACAACTAATGCCCTCGCATTGCTGTTATCCAGACCCTCGAGGGTCACATACTGCTGGTGTTGTTGTTGTTGATGTTCCATTTTCCAAATCTTGGTTTGACAACTCTCCAACATTTCGTGAATGTCCCTCAGACGATCTTCACTCTGATACTGAACCTTTTCCTCCATATCAGTGATCGTCTGTTTGAGATTTTCGACCTCGTTTTGATGAAGTTCGGTCAGGTCGTTTATCTGTTCTTCAAGTCGTTCGCAACGAAAGCGTTCTTCTTGCACCGCATGCGAAAGATAGCTGACATCTTGTTGAAGAGTCTGAAAATATGCATTGAAATAATTATTAATGTGACTCTCCATAATAAGATTACATTCAATTGCAATCGACAATAATTTTCGAACAATTTATATTAAATGTTTGCAAAAGCACCAATAAGATTTTGCTGCTGTTTTTTTACGAAACTACATTTATTAAAATTTTGAACCTACTGTTTTAATATTCTTCAAATTTAAATGTTTCTGTTTTCAATTATTAAAGTTGAAAAAACTTTCTGTTTAAGATTTTTAAATGCTAAAGACTGACAATTTAAAATCGTTAAATGTTTAATGGACCAAATTAATAAAAAATGAGAAACTTACAAATCCAAGGTTTCCGATCAAGACTTTAAACAAACAGTTTTAAATCTTAAGTCTTAAAAAACGAGCGATTGTAAAACAAGACCTTCGAAATGACATAAATTTAAACTTGGAAATGTTACAAATTGCATATCTGAATTCAAAGAGTTAAAAATGGTGAAATTACAAATTGGAAGAACTACTTAAAAGTGTATAATTAAAAGTTATAATGGTGATAATTTAAACAAATTTTATTTAGACATATTAACATCTTAAAGCTTTCGAACAATTTTTTATAAACAATTTCAATACTAAGCACCTAAAAATGATTTTTTTTTAAGTTTTAATATCTCAAATGGAGTATTTATGACTTCGTAACTAAGCACTCCACAGTGCACAATTTATAATTTCAATTGCTTATAATATTGTACAATATCAAATCGGAAACCTTTACTAGTGCGCAATTCTGAAATCGAATCATGTTTATAAAATTAGAAACTGCAATGCCAATAAAATTTAACAAGTTCGTAAAAACATTAAAATCTCTAATTTTCATTCTTGAAGCTCCAGGTTTATTAAATAAAAATTAAACGGCTTCAAAACGAACACTTTCGAATTCAAGCTTTCAAAATTAAAAAATTTTAAATAAGAAACCTTGACAAGGAAACCTTCTTAAAATGAGGCATTCAGAACTGCATAGTTTTAAATAAAATTTGTTTCTCAATAAAACAATTGAAATTAAAATCTTTTAATATTAAGAAGAAATTAAATTGGAATACATTTTTTGACTAAAGAGTTGATCAGATTTCCAAATGAATAATAAATTCATGGCCACTTTTACCGTTCAAAATTGAAAAATTGTAGTTCTTTAAAACTGAATAATTAAAATGAAAAGAAAACGTTCAAAATAAAAGATGACAAAAAGTAGAAACGTGAAATTAAAAAATATTCTCAAAAAATAATTAAATATTAACTATATCTGCCTTACATTTTTCGGAATTCTGTCATTTCCATTTTTAATTTGATATGAATATCTTCAATTAAAAAGATTTCAATTTTTAAAAGTGTATATTGAAAAGATTGATAAATTAGAAATGAATTTAAACAATCACATTTGATATTGGCAAATGTAAATGTTTTAATTTGAAATTCTCTAGTTCATAAAGCTTCAACCCAAAATTGTAAAATTTGTAAACTTGATAATATATTAAGGTTTTCTATTTCAATATTTTCTATCCGAATATTTTCTCAGGTTAAAAATCGTTTGATTTTTAATATATTTAGAATTGTTTTTAATCTTGAAGTAATTTATTTAGAACTGAGAAAGACATTTTTTTTCAATAACAGATGTTTTTGTTCTGAAATTGTCCAAGCTTTAAAAACCTATTTTTTACTTTTTTGATTTGAAAATGAAATAAAAAAATAAAAATATTCCAATTAAAGTCTGCAAAACTAAGAAATTATAAATTTGACACCTTTAAATGAATAATAACAAATTTTGAAAATGTCCCAAAGTAAATGTTTAAAACTCACAATTAGAACATTATAAGTTTTAAAGAATTTCAAATTGGGACGTTTCTGGGTGATCAGGGTTCCAATGGCATTTATAATTTTATTTAACCTTCCAAATACAAACCTTGAGACCCTCAAGTTTTTCCCTCATACGATCAAAGTTCTCTCTGTGTTCCTGGAGCTCAGAAAAAATGGATTTGAGACTGAAGGTATCCCTGTGACCGTGACAAGTGTGGGTTTGCCCTCTGCTTCCGGGCCCACTTTCGCTCGTCACGCTCGAGCATTCAGATCCCTCTTCCGATGGGAACTTTATAGCTGCTGCACTGTGCGTTGATCCTAGACTACATCCTCCAGGAAGTGTAGCTGAACCGTGGTGAGTCTTTTCCTCTTCGACGCTAGCATTATCACCATTACCTGCACGTGGTGTATCGTTTACATAAAATGTCGAGCCATCTGTGGGGACACAGAGGTCGCCTGTTAGACGTTATCCAATACCCAGAGAGACAGGCTTCAAAAAATTAAACTCGTTAAGGACCGTGCGATTCGTTCTTCAATTTTTATTGTATCAAATTAGATTTTTCAAACGCTCCAATAAAGACTTCCAAATTCCAAAGCCTGCAAATTTTAATTTTAAACACCACATCTCAAATTGAAGTGCTCAAGAATTAAAGAATCAGTGCCATCTGTGTTGAGTTGAAAATTTAAAAAGTTTTGAAATCAATGTGATATATTTGAAATCATTGAAATATTTGAGAAATGTAGGTAATATTTGAAATCTTTCTGAAACCTTTCGAAATATTTAAAAACTGTAAAATCATTTAAATCTTTCAAATATTTGAAAACTTTGTAAAAACTTTCAAATTTCTGAAATATTTTAAATTATTATGAAATCTTTGAATTCGATTAAACTAAAGGTGGGTTCCTCTCAGCTTAAATGAATTTAAGAAACATTAAAAATATGATTTCACTATTTTAACGAAACTTTCAAAAATTTCCGAAGGCATCTATCTAAACTATTAGAACGAAACGCAGGGTTCAAACTTACGAAAAAAGAATCAGATCTAGTAAAAAAAAATGTACCCGCGTTGTTTCTGTATTTCAAGAACAATTTCCGAGATAAAACATAGAATCTAGCGATGCAGGATCCTCGTTCAGAAAGTTTTAAGACATCGGTTTGCTCGAAAGAGAAGAAGCAGAACATCCCTCCAGACGATTTTGGAATCTTTAAGCCAACATTTTCTTTAGTATTGGATAACAAGGAGTCAAGAGATGGAGATAGAAGTTGGAAAACATTCAAGAAATGTGAAAATACAAGAGATTCAGAGAAGTGAAGAGAGTGCAGGCCTTTGAGAGTCGTTTAGCCCAATCCACAAGGTGAGAAAGCGAAAAGCGTGAAAAGAAACAAGTAGAATTCCGTTTCCTTTGAATATCACGTTTAAAAATATTGCAGCGAGAGCAATGCGTCCCGAGTGAGAAAAACACACCAATAAAATGAATCGGAATTTGACAAAAAACACCCAAGCACCTAAAATAGCATTTTATTAGATTTACTTACTACTGTCAACTGTCATGGCAGCAAAAAATAGTAAAGCATATCAGTCTACGTGTTAAAGTAAATTCCACACCGCAATATGCAACGTTCAACCTTAAGTTAATTATTTTTTTCAATGAAGCTTCTTACTTATACTGAAGCATTCTGAATCTTTTTAAATAAAGCTAGTTTTTTATAGATTGTTCTGAGTGTTAAATACGTTCCCAGTAAGTTCGTCTTACTTTATATTATATATTTCATTATTAATAATATGCTATATTATTTTTTGGCAGTTATATGTATGAAATATAAGTCAAGACGAACCTGTCAAGAATGCCGCACAATTAATTACTTTATTACTTAGCCAACTTGTTGTGAAACTCATCGTTAAAGTTTATAGTTGAAATTTGAAGTGTGGTACTCACGTGATAATGTATTTATGTTGTCAGCACTGCCAAATTTATTCTTGATGAGATGTGCGAACTCCCGAGGCTTGGACATGACACTCCTGCAGCGAAAATTAATCAAATTAATATATTATACCTAAGATAATGCTTCATTCATGCATTTTAAATACAATTTTGTACACTTCGATTAAAAGTAGCTAAATTTTGAGCAGTTAAAAATAAGTCGCATGAAATTTCGAAAAAGTAGCACGAAGACGGATTACATTTTTTAAGATATATGTATTGCAAAAGAAACGTTATCAGTCTATCAAATATTAAGAACATTAAATTTATAACAATTAATTCTTTCTTTATAGCATAAAATTTTATGAATTTGTAAATTAAATTTTCTCGCATTACTGTAACTTGGAAGTTAAATCATAGACTGAAAATATTGCTAGGCTCAATTTTTAATTTTGATTGAAGTGATAAGACATAAAAAATGGAATAAAACAGTGCTGTGAAGAAATTGCAGACAATGAAATTGATAACTTTATATGTTGGCTTTTTTAAAGTGTTTAAATTCTAAACGCTTTTAATTTTGAATTCTGTTTGTGGACGACTCTAAACTTCTAAAAAATAAAATTGACGACACTAGAAAATGCTGTAAAAATAAAATATTCGATATATAAAATTCCAAAAATAAAATTGCTTACACACGGTAATTCCCGAATCTAAACAATTAAAAAATTATTAAATATTAAATAATATATATATATATTTTTTTTTATAATGCCAGCAATTTTATTTCGGGAATTACCTGTATCGGCGATTTTAAATTGTCGGGAAGTAAATAATTTCTGTAATTTCATATTTCGAATGTTTTCTTTCTCGGGAATTTTATTTTTCAGTATTTTTCAGCCGTCCCACATATAATTAAAATATTCAATTTGTACAAATGATACAATTTTTTATTCGTCTTTAAATTTTAAATGTGACTTCAAATAAAAAGATGTAGCAATCTAGTGAAAAAACGCAAAAAAGTCTTTTATTTCGCGGACTGCTTACTTATAATTTAACAAAAATATTTAGGATAATGTTTCAAATTGTTTAATTTCGAACACAATCTATGTAAAACCAAAGTTAAAAATTTGTTAATAATTTTAGCAGGTTTACACTCTGATTTGAGAAAAAATACTTACCCTGAAAACCCAGTGATTCCGTCCCTTATGTTGCCTCCCACATTTCTGGAATACAGTTCAATAATTAGGCACCGAATCTGATTTCCATCAATGTTGAAAGATGTTACAGACATATACGATTAAACGCAAATAATAATTTAAATCATACTTTAGTCCTTGCCCCATGTCTCGAAGAACTTCCCTTGGTTGTCGATGACTTGCCGGAGCACCATTTATCTCATAATTTTTTAATTTCTTCGTGTAACTTTCCAGTTTTTTCTGCAGCTGTGAAATGCTATGCGCCGATTTCTGATTTTTCTTCTCAAAAACAGTCTTTATTCTTGTCAGCTGCTGCTTATCTGCACTCGCAGCTAGCTTTAGATATTCATTTACATTTTCTAAAATCAAAATCATAAATATTAGATTCTTTATTATATATCCCTAAATATTCTTAATATCTCTTCAATATTCCCTAATGTTTATTTTGCAGAAATTCGAATGACCGAAAAACAATGTTGTATAATTTTTATTTATCGGTATAGCCAATTTGCCACTCCGAGCCACTATGTCATAATTGTTGGTTTTTCCGAATTTCTATGTGGCATCATTTTTATTTTGGCCGTTTCTATTAATCACGAAAATTCGAGATTATTAGCCAATTCAACGATCTGGGCTATTTATCACGAAATTTCGTGATTTATAGCCGATTCAAAGATCTGGGCTATCTATCACGAAATTTCCGTATAAATAGCCGACCCAATGCTCTATGAATAGCTCGAAGTTCTCACGTAGCTATTAATACGGAAAATATTATTCCATATAAAAATGGTATTTTTATGAATTCATCTTAAAGTTAAAACGTTTAATATTCTAGTTCAAATTAATTAAAGTAAAAAAGTAATAATATTTAATAATAAGAACACAATATGTCCATAAGCAAAAATTCGACACAAAAACAATATATTTTTTATGATCTTTTGATTACATATCAGTGTTCCAGAAATTTGCTATTCATTACGAAATTTCATGATTAATATCCAGTTCAACGATTATGGGCTATTTATCACGACATTTTGTGATTAATAGCCCAGATCGTTGAATCGGCCATTTGTACCGAAATTTTAATAGCTGTGAACAATTAAGGAAAATCACTGGAATCAAATAAATACACTTTTCTTTTTTACTTTGCACATACTTCGCATCATTTGCATGTGTGGCATACTGGAGATTATGTTTCACCTATAATATCGTTTCTTCGTTCCTTTCGCCTTTCGCGTTACTGACCCATGACACTAAAGGCCTTTTCATACCTCGCTTGCCGGTAGTGACAGGAAACCTGCCTGCGGAAAGTCCATACGAGTGAAAAAGATGGAGAATGGCCTTCAGGAGAATGGAAATCACTCTTATGGTCACTCTGCGGACAGGCTGCCTGCCACTGCCAGCACGCAGAGGTATGAAAAGTCCTTTACATTTGTGACAGTTATTCGGGTCGGTAAGATCCGTTATTAATACGAAAAATTGTATTCCATATAAATTGGGATTTTTATAAATGTATGTTAAAACGTTGAATATTCTAGTAGGAAATAATTTAAGTAGAAAACTAATAATGTGTAATACAAGGAACACAAAATGTTCATAAGGAAAAATGTGAGAAAAGACAATACACTTTTTGCGTTCTTTTTATTACAAGTTATTTTTTTCTAGAAATTTTCTGTTCATCACAAAATTTCGTGATTAATAGTCAATTCAAGCATCTGAGCTATTTATCACGAAATTTCGTAATTAATATCCGATTCACGGATTCGCGGATCTGCGCTATTCATTACAAAATTTCCGTATGAGTAGTCGATTCAAAGATCTGGACTAAACTAAATAACAGCTAAGGTTAGAAGAAGCTAAGAAGCTAAGACTTGAAGCTTGAAGTATTTAAAGTTTAACACGCCACAAGATACAGAGGTGAGTAAGGGCCCCCCACAAGACATGATTTCTGTAACCAGTCACAGGGGTGCCCCCCCATGAGTCGTTTAAAAGGGGTAGGAGTTTGAACTACATTATTTGTGTGTCCATTCACAGGGGTGCCTCCCCCGACGCGGTACGTGACATCTAGTCGCCGGACATCTAGTCGCTGGACAAGTAGTCGCGGGACATCTAGTCGCCGAGACATCTAGTCGCCGGGACAACTAGTCGCCGGGACATCTAGTCGCGGGACATCTAGTCGCCGGGACAACTAGTCGCCGG
>JAAAKG020190226.1:0-22930 GCA_010014905.2 Druon quercuslanigerum
GGTGTGGGAGGTGTGTTAAGGAATAGGAAGAAGGTGAAAGAAAAATGTAAACCCTTAGGGGACACATTAGAAGCTTCAACTAAATAAATAACTGTTAAAAATTTCAAGTATTCAAACTATAAGTATTTATTTAAATTCCAATTTTTGGCGTAAAACGCTAACTTATCTTAAAATTGGTCAAAGCTGTAATCTGTAATCAAAGCTGTAAAATCACCTTTAAAATATAATTTTTTAATGATGAGTATCAGTTTTTCGATAAAAAGCAATAAGATAATCCGAAACTGTTAATAGCTTTTAAATCTTGGTCAAATTATAATGATTTTTGTTTAAAAAATTGGTGATAAATACGTTATCATAACGTAATATGACATGATTAAAAAATTATGACCCTGCTAAAGCTAATAATTTTTGTTCAAAAATGTCAACTTCCGGTAAAAAGACGATGACAAAAGCAACACACGTATTTTAGTGACAAATTTTTAACCTATTAAATCTAATAATTTGTGATTAAAAATATCCGTTTTCTACATTTAAAACGCTAATATGACCTAGTATGGTTGAAAATGGAGAATCTTGATGATTTTTTTTTAAATACAAATAATATGATTATAAGGTTAGAATTTTAGAAAAATTTGACAATAAAACTAAGGATAATTCTTTATAATTCAATCATTATTGAAAAGCCGCTTACATTTTCAATAATTAAAAATTGTACAGGAAATTGTTGGTAAATCAGTCAGCGATCAGTTAAATATGTTGAAATTTAATAGAATTGGCTGGATTTCTAAAAAAGTTCATCTAGAAAACCTGAAAAAGTATTATAATTTCGAAACAAAGGATTCTGTAGTAACCCTGTTATTTTTAGTAACTTTGTCCTTTAAAATAATTGTAATATTTAAAATCAAATTTGTAATTAAAAAATCTAAAAACTCACAAAAAATTTTAGTTTGACAATTTATTTTCCAAGTAAGTTTTTTGTTAATTCGCTTTTGATCAATTTTGGAAAAATGGTTGAATATAATAAATTATGGCTAATTTTTTTGATAAAACATTTTCTATAAATCTTGTGTTTCCAAGGTTGAAATTAAATTTTTGTACGGTTGAAATCGTTCAAACAGTTTTTTTAAAACAAATAACTGTATTTGAAGATTATTCTCTTATTTTTTTAATGGAATGTAATGTAATGTAAGGGAATGTTTTCACCGAAGAAGTAAGTAATTATTTATTAATATTTAACCAATTCGTAAAAATTGGCAAGAAACGACAGTAAGAAAAAATCCAGTTATACAAATTATTGTTAAAATAGTCATTATTAGTTTTAAACTTTTATTATAAAAACATGTTTTTTCTTTCATAAGACATGGCTGCTAATATTATTTCATTTTTTTCGCTACGATTTCTACGTAAAAAAATTATTTCAAATCTTAAATTGATTTTTGGCATTTTAGTTTTCGAGAAATACAGTTTCTGCGTTACTCTGGAAAAATTAAAAGCTATGAAATTTGAATTAACTGTTCCAAGAATGTTCTAATGCCTTCAAATTATTTCAATTCCAAATTTAAATTCAAATCTTTTAAATTTATAATAATTCAAATAAATGTTTTTCTAAATAAACGATTTAAACTAAAAACTAATGATATGAAAACTAATATTTTCAGGAAAATTTTCTCGGTAGAAATGGATCCAAGGAGATACGGAACTCTATGTGATTTCGTTCAACGAACAAATTCTACATGTGTGGAAACTATAAATAAAGATGCTTTAACTGTCGATTCTAAACAATGTCCTGACGTTGAGTATATTCTAGTCGACCCCAGTTGTTCTGGAACAGGTAAGAAATTTTAAATAAAAAGTTTACATAAAGATAATGAATTAGAAAAAAAATATATTCACATAACAAATTGGATTCTGCCGAGGGGGAAAAAGCTCTGGTAATCCGTTGAAACTCACAGATAATTTAGGTAATCCAAGTAATTATCTTGTAATTTAGAGTAATCCAGGCAGAAAATTAATCTTCCTCCGTGAAAATTCATATTTTTGTTTAAAATTGAACTATTTAGTGAAAAAGTAATATAATTTACAGAAAATTCAACAATTTGGTTAAAAAATCAGTTTTCGGTTGTAATTGTAAATGTAATTGAATTCCTATTTTGAGGTTGAAAATTCATCTACCTAATTGAAAATTGAACTATTTTGGTGACCAATTGAACTATTTTGTTTCAAAATTAACGTGTTTTTTTGAAAATTCGTCTTTTTTTTATAAAACTAATCTTATTGCTAAAAAATTCTACTTGAATGCAAGTTGAACCTCTTGGTTAAAAATTCATTTTTTGGTTGGAGATGCATAAGTTTAGTTGAAAATTAAACTATTTTGTTTAAAATTTAATATATTTCGACTTTAAATCTTAAAAATTCCATATTAGATTTAATAGTGTACATTTATCTTTTTTTTTTTTTGAAAATGTAACTATTTTGTTGACATTTTTTTCTTGTTTTCGTAAAAACGTCATTTTTTCTACTGAAAATGTATATTTTTTAGTTGAAAATTTAATTAGTTCATTGAAAATTAATATATTTTGTTAAAATTCATTGATCCCGGTAGAAAATTAATCTTTTTGATAAAAAATTCATGTTTTTTGGTGGAAAATTCAATTAGTACGCTGATAATTAATGTATTTTGTCGAAATCCCTTGTTTTCAGTAAAAAAATAATTTTATGAATAGAAAATGCATGGTTTTGGTTAAAAAATCCATTGCTTACTTAAAAATTATCAAGCGAAAACATAATTTTTTAGGTTGAAAATTCAACTATTTTGGTCGCTGATTAATTTCTTTTTTTGAAATTTTGTTTTTTTTGCTTAGGTTGAAAATCCATTTTTTTTACTCAAAATTTAACTATTCCGCTTTCAGTGTAAAACTTATTATTTTTTTAGTTAAAAAATGTAATTACTTCGTTAAAAAATGAAACTTCTTCGTTAAAAAAGAATTTCTTTGCTGGTTAAAGAGTTTCGATTTTTGTTGAAAATGGTTTGGTTGAAAATTGATCTATTTTTCTGAAAATGTGTTGTTTTTGTTTTTAAAAATTATTTTTTTAAAGTTAATATTAAACTGTTTCTTGTTTGTCAAACACGTGTTTTTCTTAAATAAAAATTAATGTATTTTATTAAAATTTCGATTTTTTTGTAGAAAATTAAGATTCTTCTTTGAAAATTAAACTATTTTGTTGAAAATTTAAGCATTTTGTTGAAAAAATCCATTTCTGGTGGAAAATTTATCGTCCTAAGATGAAAATTCAACTACTTGATTGGAAATACGTGTATTTTTTTTTAAATTCAATAGTTTTCGACCTGAAAACTATTTTTTATTTCTGATTGAAAAGTTATATTTTTTAGTTGAAAATTCAACTTTTTCACTGTAAATGTATCTTTCTTGGTTGCAAACTACTATATTTTATTGAAAATTTGTTTTTTTTTGTGTTTTAAAAATTAACTTTGGCAATTGAAAATGTAACTATTCCACTTCAGGTGGAAATATGATCTGTTTTATTAAAAATTCAATTATTTTGTTCAAAATTAATCTACATTCTAAAACGTTTGTTTTGTTAAAAATTCGTTTTTTTTCAATGAAAATTCAACTACTATCTTTGGTAAAAAATTCAACTATTTTTTTGAAAGTTTGTGTTGTGGTAAAAAAGTTCATATTGAATTCATCATCATACCTACATAAAATTGAAAATTCATATTTTTTCTTGAAAATTGTATTCAAATGTATATTTTTTAGTTGAAAACTCAAATTTTTAACTGAAAATGTATAACTCTTGGTCATAAACTAATACATTTTCTTGAGATTTCATTTTTCTTGTTGTAAAATTAACTTTTTTCCTTGAAAATTCAACAACTTTTTCAAAAATTTAAGTATAGAGTAGAAAATTAATCTTTTTTGTTGAAAATTCCATTGTTTCGTAAAAAATTAATATACGCTGTAAAAATTGTAACAATTTTAAGTCATTTTTTGGTGGAAATTCACCGTTATTTTTTTTAAATTCGTCTTTTTGCACTAAAAATTGAATTACAATCTTTGGTAGAAAATTTAACTACTTTGTTGACAATTAACTTTTTTTTAAATTCGTAATTTTTTAGTAGAAAATTAATCTTTTTGGTTGAATTCTAATTTTCCTAAATTAAAAATTTATCTAATTAATTGAAAGTTGAACTACTTTGTTAATTTTTTTCGTTTTGACAATAAAGATGTATCATTTTAGTTGAGAATTCTACTATTTGGTTAAAAGTTCATCTATTTTGTTGAAAATTTTTCAATTTTTTAAATATGTTATCATTTTTGGTCCAAATTTCTCGTGAGTCTAGTTTAGGCGGAGTAATTCACTGTAATATTATGTAATCCAGGGGAATCTTAGATAATCCAGAGTAATTCTGTATTGGTAATCCCGGATAATACGATATAATCCGGCGTAATTCATCTCCACGGGCCTGCATTTTCAGGAGGCATTTCCCCCTCGGATTCTGCCAAACTACTTTATTTTTAAATTTAAAGATCCTTTTCAAATTTCAGGAATGATTGAAAGAGAAGAAATAAATGGAAGATCCGAGAAATGCGTTCCTGGACGTTTGAGAAGTTTGCAGTCATTTCAAGTTCTTCTTTTACGTCACGCTCTCTTAAATTTTCCATCTGCAAAAAAAGTAGTCTACAGTACTTGTTCAATCCACCCTGAAGAAAATGAGCACGTAATAGACGAAATTCTCTCCGACATTGGAGAAGCTTACAAACTTAAATCTCCTACGGAAATTCTCGAAGGAAACTGGATAAATCTCAGCTCTTTGGACTTTGCCTGCAAAGATAATTGTCTCTACGCGAGACCGGAAGTGGATCTCACCAACGGGTTCTTTGTCGCAGTTTTCGAAAGAAATTTCGAAGTTCCTCTGCCAGAGTACAAACGGAAATCGAAAATCAATCGCGAAGGAAGTTCGAATATTAAGAATTTTCAGAAGGAGAAGTCCGAAGGGGAATATAAAGATAATGGTTATGAAGAAAATGAAGAGAATGAAGAAATTAAAGGGGAAGAAAATGGATTTGGCAAAACTGAAAAGACAAGTGAAAGACAATTGACTGCTTCACAGAAAAAGCGAATGCGTAGAAGACGAAAATTCAACGCACAGGCTTCCGAAACTTTCGTAAAAGAAGTAAAAGAAGTGAAAGAAGAAAGTGAATTTAAGGAAGTCGAAAATGAGGAAGTTCAAGAAATAGAAGAACCGAAAAAACGAAAGCACAAGAAAAAGAAGAAGAAACATCAAGAGGATGAATCTCCTGAGCTAGAAAATCTTCCCCAAGAAGTTAAAGTTGAAAATATTGAACAAGAAGAAGATTCTGCAAAGTTTGAGAAAAAGAAGAAAAAACGCAAACATAAAGAATCCTCGGATTTTATTTCCTTGAGTGTTGAAACCGATATTCCAGAAACGGAAAATCCACCAGCAAAGAAGAGGAAGAAGAAGAAAAAGAACAAGATTGCAGATGATTAACTCGATGTTCTTTAATAAAAAAAAATAAAAAAATAAATTCAGAGTTTATTAAGATCGTTTCTTATATTTTGATTGAAATTTAAGATGTGGCTTTTAAAATTCATCGATTTTCCAGAGTCTCGTCGGAGTTTCACGCGTGTCAGCAGCTTCGTGTGCACTCGTGGCTGTTACCATGAGTGTAATAAGTTTACGTTATTTTTAACCGTATATTTGAGATAAGATCACAAAATACGTTTATCGCTAGTTTCGCGGAACCCTTTCCTTCTTGCTCACGACAACGACTTGGCGGTGGGCATATAGGCGGAGGCGATAGCGGCACAATAAGGCCTGCATCGCATCTATTTAGAAATTTAGAATCGTTCATTTTTCAAGTGTGCATATTTTTTTTAACCATTCTACATTAGGGGGATCCAAATTTATCTGTTTGTACCTGTTAAAATTCGATTTTTGTGATCGATCAGGTTATGAGACCGGGAAAAACCGGGAAATACAGTGAATTTATTTTATGAGCGGGAATTTTACAAGTTTTTAGAAAAACAAAAACTCTCCAACTGTGATTTTAACCGTTTTTTAAAATAACTAGTTAAGTTTTAATGTTTTTCAATTATGATATCATTCAGTTTAGAATGTGTATTTCAAAAATCGTTCACTTAACAAATTTTCCATTTTAGGGTTTAATTTTTAAGCGTACATTTTAATTTAAACAATTTTAATATGCATCAACTGTGAATATAATTTAATAATGATTTTAAAAATTGAACTGTACTTTATGATTTAAAAAGTGAATAATAATGGATTTTACAATAAGATTCGGAATAGGTTCACAATTTTAGAATTTCAGGATTCTAACATTCTAAAATTAGTCTTATTAGTTAAACAAATGTAAACGCTTGATTGAAATTTTATAAACTATTTCCAATTTTAAAATAACGTTAAAAAAATGTATTCATAATTAAAAGCTTTTATTAAATTTCAAATATTATTTCTGTTCAAAATATTTATTTTTTAAACTATTCAATTAAAAATTTTTTAATTAAGAAAAATTACAATGAATTAATATTGAGAAATGTGTGACTGTTAATTTTAAATCAGTAATTATAAATTAAGTATTCATAACCAAGCAAAAAACTAAACTTTGAAAATTACAATTTTAATTTTTCTTTTAAAAAAAATTTAATTTGCAGCTCAAATTGTTGAATTTTGATAAAGAAATAAAAATGTAACACCCATTATTCGTAGAAAAATGTCGAGTAAGTTAAAGAGATATTTAGAATTTTAGTAAAAATTTTTAATTAATTTAATATTTAAAAAGATTTTAAATCATTTGAACAAAGTTTCTACGTGTAAAGGCAAAATCCGGCCATTCGTACCAAATTTTCGGTTTAAATAGCCTAAGGCCTAATTTAAAACGAACTACAGATTGTAGCAGATTTCGAAGCTTTTTAACAATTTTGAAAGGCTTCAGAAGTATAAAAAACATTTCCTAAGAAAATTGGAAATGTTTTTTTATGTTGAAAAGGGAATTTTAAGTGAATATTCCAAAATATTTAGAAAGATGCACAAAAGTAACAAAAATGAATGTAGAAGATTTTAATTAAAATTTTTTAATTGGGCAGAATTAAAAAAAAAAATTTAGAAATAATTCAAATCAAATAGATTTTTTAATTTAAAGCATCGCAAATGGGAACGCGGATTTATATTTTTGAAACTGAATCTGCATCTTTGAACTCTTTAATTTAAAATTTTTTAATCTGGCACTTTAATTGCATTCAATACAAAATTTTCCAGTTGAAAAGTTAAAAATTTAAATTAAATTTAAAAGTTCAAAATGCAAGAGTTTAGTTTTGATTACTTCAAATGTAAACATTTTTAGCTTTAGAGCTTGATTTTTTGAATTTCATTCACATTAAAAAATGTTTGTGAATCTGGAAATGACCGGCAATTTTTTGTTTGTAATTAAAAAACTTGTTTTTGAAAAAATTGGGGATTCTCCCCAATTTGTTCGTTTTTCAGAAAAATAAATTCTCAATTATTTTTGTTTTTTTTCAATTTGTTCAACACCAACACTTTAAAGCATCCAATTTCAAGTTTTTACATATCTTTTGTGCAACTGTAGATTAAGGCGGTCCAAATTTATCTGTTTATACGTTGAAAAATTCGATTTTTGATGATTGGTCCTTAGGGTGGGCCGAAAAAACAAAATTTTCGAATTTGGTTTATGGCTAGCGAAAATATTTTTCTGCATAAAAAAAAGTTTATCATTTTTTTCAAATTTTTAAAATTCTTCGGTAACCACATTTTCAAAGCTTTTGTTTGTAAAAGAAAATTTTGGTGATGAATGTAGTTAAGTACAATATTTCAATGTATTATGAAAGATCCCGCTAAATTTTTTATAGATTTCAATAATTTGAAGGAAAATTTAAGATTTTAGGGTGTTTTTAAAACTTTTAAGGAATTTGAAATCTCTGAATGTATCTTAATACATTTTGAAGGATTTCAGGAAATTTCATCATAGAATTTCACAGAATCTTATAATATTTTAGTAGGATAGGGTGACCATCAGTCCGGATTTCCCCGGACATGTCCTCATTTTAGGGCTTTTGTGGGTTGTCCTACAGGATTGTTTAATTTTTCCGGATTTTTCAAATAATAAATTTTTATTTTTTAATCAACTTTTGGACCCTTTTTTGTACAAAATGTGTGTGTTTGTGATATTTATTAGAATGCATTAGGGTTCAAAATAAAAATATAAGATGATAAGCGTTTATAAAATTTAATAAAAGCAGTTAATTTGCAAAATATTTTTGAAAATTCTATTTAATATTTAATCCTTTGTATTCAACTAAGCTCTACTTTGTATTATTTTCTAACTATTTTGTTCCACTTTGTACTCTTTTTTTCAAAATTTTCTGTCCTACTTTGTCCTCTGTTTCAAATGATTTGTTGCCCTACTTTGTTCTCTTTTTTCAAAGCTTTTCGCCTTACTTTTCGAAAATCAATCGTCACCCTAATTTTAGTGGATTTTAAAGAATTTATTCACGAGAAGTGAAGTATTTCGTAGAGTTTTAAAAACTTTAAGAAATTTAAAATTTACCCTGAATTCTTATTAATTTATCCTGAGTTCTTTTAAACTCTTTCGAATTTTTTAAAAGCACTTGAATTTTTTCAAGTTTACTCAATCCTAGTCAATTCAGTAATTTTTTTTCAATTTGTGAAGTTTTTATTTAATTGATCCTGTGGATGAATTGAAAAATTGGACAAAGGTTTCGAAACATTTAAATGCATTTTTACAAATTCATTGGCATTTCCAAGAGTTTTAAAAAATGTCAAGGGATTTCAAAAGAATTTAAAGGGTTTATAATAGTTTAGGTTATTTTGAAAGATTCAAAGTCGTTTTTAATTAATTCCAATAGTTTAATGGAATTTTAAAGGATTTGAAATATTTTACGAAATTTAAAAAGATTTCAAGGAATTATTAATTAATTTCATTAATTGGAATTGATTTCAAGCGTTTACAATATTTTAGGATAATGGACAATATGGAACGATTTTACAGAATGTTTTAAGATACTTCAACATATTCAACGTTATTTTATAAGATTTCGGAGGATTTCAACTATTTTAAGGGATTTTATCTGTCTCAAGGTATTTTAATACATTTTCCAGAATATCAGGAAATATAATAACATTTCATGGGATTTTATAATATTTTTATGGCTTTCAAAGAATTTATTTTGATAAATAAATAGAATATATAAATAAATAAATATCTATAAATATATAGAAATATAGACAAGTGAGGTATTTCGTAGGATTTTAAAGGATTTTAAATATTTTAGAATATATTAAAATATTCTAAGGAGTTTTTAATTTATTTCAATAATTTGAAGGGATTTCAAAGGGTTTAAAATATTTTAGGGTGAATAATTTTCTATAATATTGGAAGATATGGAACAATTTTACAGGACATATAAGGTCTTAAGATATTTTAAGAGATTTCAAGGGATTTGATAATGTTTCAAAAGATTTCAATGATTTTAAGGTGTTTTAAATACTATCAATATATTTTAACAAATTTTCCAGAATTTCGAGAAATATCGCCAGATTTCACAGAATTTAGTATCATTTCAGTAGATTAAAAAAAAATTGATTCAAGAGAAGTGAGGTATTTCGTAGGGTTTCAAAGGTTTGAAGAGTTTTGACATTAGTTTTTGGAATTCACCCTGAATTCTCATAAATTTATCCTGAATTTTTATTAAATCTGTGATATTTTCTGAAAATTTTTTTATTTTACTTGAATTTTACTTAATTATTTGATGCTGAAAATCAGTTGAGAAAATGAATAACTATTCTGATGATTTGAAACATTTTGAGGTATTTTTTTTAAATTCCTCGGCATTTACAAGAGCTTTACAAAATTTTAATGGATTTTGTGAAATTTTAAACGATTCCCGGATTTTTGTTTATTTATTTCAATAGTTTGAATGGATTCCAATGCCTGAAATATTTTAGGGTATTTTAAAAGATTCCAAGACATTTCCAAGAGATTTAAAAAATTTCAAGGGACTTCCAAGGGTTTCAATAATTTTAAGGAATTTTAATTTTCTAATTGGATTTCAAAGAATTTATAAACAAGAAGTAAGGGATTTCGTAGGGTTTCTAAGATGTAAAGAGATTTTCAAAAAATTTTGCAATTCATTTGAAATTAGCCCTGAGCTCTTATTAATTTACGGTGAACGATTTTAAATTCTTTTGAATTCTTCTGAATTCATTTAACTCCACTCAGATAATTTTTTAATATTTTTAAATTGTTTTAAAATCACTTGATTGCTTTTTAAATGTTCTGTAATACTTTAAATTTCTCTAAATTCACACAATTCTATTAAATTCAATGGATTTTTGGGAATTATTATAAGTTTTTATTCAATTGATCCTAAATTCTTTAAACCTAATCATGAATTCATAAGCATTTCATAAAATTATTTTTAATTCCCTGGAATTTTTTTAAGCTCATTTCAAAGTTATTGAATTCAATGAAGTTTCTTCATATTTTTAAATTATTTTCAATTCAATTTAATTTTTTTAATACCTTGAATTTTTATGAATTTCATCGAATTCTTCTCCTTTATCTGACATTGATCTAAATTCATTTCAATTTTACGGAAATCAATGGAATTTTTCTTATTTTTAAAATTTTAGCCAATTCATTTGAATTCCTTGGAATGTGACTTTAATTATTCTGAGGTGAAAAAAAATGATTTCTTACCATTTTTGACTATCTTTGTAACTTTCAGTTTGAAATAAAAATGATATTCTACGTAAGTACAGTCATGCAAAGAATTTTCTTTTACGATACAAATATAACAACATATTTTAATACATTAAAATTACTGAATTCGTGCAGTAAAAACTAATTCGATGAAGAAATGGTGACTGAACGTTGAAATATATCGAAAAAATCACTGCTTTCTAAGTTTCAAACTTTAAAAAGTTTATGCTAGCTGAAGATATTGTTTTAAAAATCTGAAAAAAATTCATGAAGAAAATTAGTTAAATTAATATCTTTGTCAATTTAAAAATCATTCAGTTTACAATGTGCACCTTGAATAACTAAAAATTTCCCATTTTAGATTTTTATTTTTAAGCGTATATTATTAATTTACAGAATTTTCAAGTGCAACCTTAAAGACATAAATCGATAAAAATTTAAAGGGTTTGAAGTTGAAAGTTTAAAAAAAAACAGTTTCGTTTCATCAACTGTAAATATAAATAAATAAAATATTTTAAAAAGATCTGAATTTTCAGTATTAAAAATTGAATAATAATTCATTTGACGAAACGATTCTAGATCCGTTCAAAATTTAAGAATTTTCAGATTGTAACTGTTTCAATTCGAAAGTTTTAGTCATAAAAAATGTAAACGTGCGATTGAAACTTTAGGAACTATTTTCAAGTTAAAAATGACTTCATAATAATATAATCATAATTGAAGGCTTCTATTAAATTTAAAATATTGTTTCATTCTAAATTATTCATTTTTAACCCATTTAATTTGAAATTTTTTAATTAATAGAAATAATAAATATTTAATAATCAGAAATATCTGACTTTTCATTTAAGACGAGTAAATCGAAGCCAAATATTCAAAAGTAAACAATTTGAAACTGAATTGTTTGACATAGAAAGCTTTAAATCGTTAAAATTTCGAAAAGTTTAAAAATTTGTAATATTACAATTTAATTGTTCCATATGAAAAATGCTTAATTTGTAAGTGAAATTGTTGTATTGTGATATATAAATAGCAACTAAATACTTAGTATTTGTCTAAAAAATTTCAGTAATTTTAAGGGATATTTAACTGTTACGAAAAGATTCAAAATAGACGAAAAATTTGGAATGATTTCAAGTAATATAAACGAAGTGTCTTAAATTTTTTTCAGAACTTTAACTATAATTTAAAATGAATGGAATTCTTCCTGAAATTTTTAGAAAATCCTGCAAGTTTCAAAAAAATCAGTAAATGATTCCGGGTTCTTTTTTGACTACTTTGGAAATTTCTTAAAATCTTTTTGTAAATTCTGTTAGAATAATTTTTCAAACTAAAAAATCGTTTAAAATTCTCCTAAAAATTTTAAGAAAATGTTTTTATTTTTTTGAAGCCATTCACAATTCTTAAAAATTTTGTAAATCTTTGGTTTGAAATTTTGTTGTTACACACACTTCGTTTAAATTATTTGAAATCATATCAAGTTCTAAATTAATTTTGAACCTTTCCAAAAATTCTAAATATCTCTAAAAAATTTCAAATGACTAGAATTTTTTCTACAAATAATAAGTTTATAAATTTAAATTTTAGGGGAATTTGTTTAAATTTACAGGTGTTTCTAACAGTTGTATGGAAAATTTTATTCATTTTAAAAGATAGTTAGAAGCCCTGAAAATTTCAAGCATAATTTTATATTTGAAAAAATTTAAAACTATGCTTTAAAAATATGCTTGCATTATTTAAACTGAAAACAATTTATATTCGAATTTAAGAACTGTCTAATTAAAAAAAATAATTTTTCTATTTTTAATGTCTTTAGCTCAAAACTACTTAAAATAATATAATGTTAAAATTTTCTAAAGCTCATTTATTGATTCTTTTATCTAGGATATTGAAAATGTTAAACTGGATTAATATTTTTCGAACTTAATCTGAATCTATAAAATATATAATTTATAAATGTTAAAAATTCTGAATTTTGCAGTTTATGTGTATCTCATTTAAAACTGTACGATTGAAAAGTGTTAGTACCTTCCCTTTTATACGTGTAAATTATTGAGAATTTGAATACAAAATTTTTGAATTGAAAAACTTTTAAACTTCAATTTGAAAAGTCTAAAATTCAAGAGTTCCACTTTGAATGCTTTAATTTGTTGTTTATTGTTTATTACTTTAAATGAAAAAATGTTCAGAATAGAGTGCGATCAACCCCTTTTCCAGCATCATACTCAAGTCCTTACATGTCTTTTGCACATTTTCACATTACCCAAATTTGTTCATTTTCTGGAAACAGAAATTTCCATTTTTTTTCATTTCAGTCAACCCTTTAAAGAATACATGTTCTTAATAGCGCAATTTTAACGATACTTGACGCTTGGTGGTTTGAGAGATCGTTAATTTCGAATCCGAATTCCAACTTTGAAAATTCAAAATAGCAGATTCAAAGTCGAGGCCCGAAAACTCAAAAAGTGATTTGATTTGCACCAATCTTGATACTTGGTGGCTTCTGAGCTCGTTAATTTCGAATCCGAAATTCAAACTTGAAAATTAAAAAAAAAAGGTTAAAAAATGACTGACAGGAAATTCAAAAACTGATTTAATTTTCTTGAAAGTTGAGGCATAAGAGATTTCAAGGTCAATCGCTGATCTCAGCACGAAATAAAATTTTAAAAATTCAAAATGGCAGATCGAAAACGCCAAAACTGATTTGATTTGTATGAAACTTGCTACTCCCCAATCGGGGATTTCTAAATTCATTATATTTTAAACTGAAGTCCTAATTTTAAAATTAAAAATGTTGAATCCAAAATGGATGGAAAAATCCAATTTTTTTTTAGTGTGAATCTACCATTTTGGACCCGTCTTTTTGAATTTATATAATTGACTATATATTTGTAATCAATAATAAAAAATACTAAATACCGAGTTCAGAGCCAATCAATTTATTAATTTCATTCAGCCATATTGAATCTAAATACAGCGCTTGGAGCCAAGAAATACATTTTTATAGTTTGCATCCGCCATATTGGATCCACAATTTGTAATTTTTAAATTTGGACTCGTGCATCTTGTATTTTGCAAATTTTTAAATTCTTACGCTAGGTTCGTAATCAATAGCATACAAAACCCTGACGAAGCTTAGAGTCAATCAATCCTTTTTTATTTTCATTCCGCCATATTGGATCCATCATCTTGGATTCTAAAATTGTTTACATTTTTACCCCAGATTCGTAATTAGAGACCGAAATAACCCTTAAATATCAGGCCTAATTTATATTGATTTTAAATTAAAATTTAGTCACCTCTTGAGAAATGTTCGAAGAATAATTTCCACTCAAAGACGGTATATTTTGGTATTTTTAAAAAATACATTTTTATATTCGTCAAGTAAAAAGTTTTAAAAGTATTTTGAACTAATTTAAATTGTTTTTAACAATTATCATTTGTTTAAACAATTTTTCCTTGTAAATCGTGAAAAGTTATTATTTTTCGCGATAAATGATGATACATTTGATGAGGGTCAAGGGTAATATTTATTTTTTAGGATATTTTTAAAAAAATTATAATTATTGTATGAAATTACTAATATTATATGAAATTAACGACAAAATAAAGAATTTTTAGAGAAGCGTATTTTTTAACAATATTTGACCATATTTTAAACAATTTTAATTTGTTTAAATCATCTTTTTACCTGTAAATCTAAGAAAGCTAATACTTTCTGAAATTAATAACGCAGTTAATGAATGCTTAGGGTAGGACTGAGCCAAATTTGAATAAAACTTTCACGTAAATTGAATTTTTTATTGTTAATGGTAATATGGCATCCCATGAACATTTTTAAATCAGAACAAAAATATTCGATCGGGCTATTAAAAAAAAAAGGTTTTTGTCTTTAATAACTAAGAACTAAAGAAATTTACATAAAGTTATATGATAAATATTGCTTCATCTTTTTTTTTAAATAGATTTTTTTATTGATTGTAGTTGTCTGTCATCCCACGAATATTTTTACAAGAAAATAAAAATAATCGCATTTGTTTTGCATTCGTTTGCATTTGTTTGTACATTCCATAAATATGGATTAAATGTTTAAAATGTTATGACGGTATCAAGAATATTTTAATAATACAGTTTTTAATATAATTAAATATCGGATTTTTTTATTTTCACCCTAAAATTTTCGTAGAGCTAGAAATAACCACAATCAATAAAAAGTCGAGTAGACCATTTTTTACCCAATATTTACCATATAATCTTATGGAAATTTCTTCCATATTATTTTTTTATTTTAAAAGCAATTTTTTTGAAAACCACATCTCTGAATATTTTGATTTTAATTTTGATATATTCGTGAGGTGACAGATAACGACATTTAAAAAATCTATTTAAAGAAATATTGGCCAATATTGACTATGTAATGTTATGGAAATTTAATTCTTTTTAAATAATAAAATACAAAAAACAGCTTAGTTTAAAAAGCACTCGGACCAATAATAATATACTTGGAACTTTCATCCAAACTTTTTTTGGGACATTCATAAACTGCGTCATTAATTCTAGAACATAATAACTTTTTACGATTTAATTGAAAAACATTATTACATTCATCCACTATATTACTTAATGCGAAATATAGCAACTTTTCACGACTCATTGAAAAAATGGTTTTAGCATTTGAAAATTAGTTAACAAATACTTGAAAAATTGTCACGTCTCGAATAAAAATAACTCATCTAAAAAATGTTCCAGGACTGTATTAAAATAAAAATGTTCACACGCCAGCTCCGTTCAGCTGGCATCTCCACAACGGAAAAGAAATATTTTTTATATGCCGTAATTTCGGGATAATTATGGGCTAATTTTGGGTGGTAATGCCGCTTTTTGAGCATATAATGAATGAATTTCCGAAAACCAACCCCTAAGGCTGATTACGACCCCTCAATTTTGAAAAATAATTTTTTTGACAAAACAAACTATACCAGATTTTATGGCTATTTTCGGGCTCTTCAAATACACAAAAATGAATTTACCAAAATCAACCCCTTAGGCTGACAACCACCCCTCAATTTAAAAAAATAATTTTTTGACAAAACAAACTATACAAGAATTTATGGCTTTTTTCGGGCTCTTGAAATACACAAAAATAAATTTAACAAAATCAACCCCTAACGCTGACAACGTATTATTAAAATTTTTAATTGTTAAAAGTACCTATAATTGACTTTTAAAAAGTTTAATGTTCTGTTTGTCAATCATTCACATTAAAAATCAGTCATTCTTTTCACCGGTGTTTAGCATTAGGCTGGGCACTGGACATTCACAGCATGTCGAAAAATCGGTTCTCTGGTACATGCGTTTTTTTCTTATAAAGTGGATTTACGAGTTAGGCCTCTTGTGAATTTTTCCATGGTAACATTCTGGTATAGATTATTTTGTCAAAAAATAATTTTTAAAAATTGAGGGGTGATTGTTTGTGATAGGGGTTGATTTTGGGAAATTGATTTTTGTGTATTTAAAGAGCCCGAAAAATCCCGAAATTCTGGTATAGTTTGTTTTGACAGAAACTTAATTTTCAAATTTGAGGGTTGATTATCAATGATAGAGGTTGTTTTTTCGAATTTGGTTTTTTGATATTTTAAGAGCCCAAAAATAGCCGGAAAATCAGGTAGGATTGGATTTTTAAATTTTAATGTTTTTATCTACTGGTGGTACTAGCTGTTCGAGTATTCAGCGCCTCCACACAAAATTTTGATTTTTGAAAAAACTAAAAGAGCCCAAAAATCGGCATTACTGTCCAAAATAAGCCCGTAATTAGCCCGTAATTCTGGTGTCATTTGTTTTGTCCTAATATAGTTTTTGAACATTGAGGGGTGGTTGTCAGTGATAAGGGTTCATTCTGGGAAATTGATTTTTACGTATTTAAAGAGCCCGAAAATAGCCCTAAATTCTGGTTTAGTTTGTTTTGTCAAAAAATTATTTTTCAAAATTGAGGGATGGTTGTCAGCGTTAGGGGTTGATTTTGGTAAATTCATTTTTGTGTATTTGAAGAGCCCGAAAATAGCCCTAAATTCTGGCATAGTTTGTTTTGTCAAAAAATTATTTTTCAAAATTGAGGGTTGCTTATCAATAATAGGGGTTGTTTTTTCGAATTTGGTTTTTTGATATTTTAAGAGCCCAAAAATAGCCCAAAAATCAGGTAGGATTGGATTTTAAAATTTTAATGTTTTTATCTTCTAGAGGTGCTAGCTGCTCGAGCACTCAGCACCTCCACACAAAATTTTGATTTTTGAGAAAAATAAAAGAGCCTAAAAATCGGCATTACTGTCCAAAATTAGCCCATAATCAGCCCGAAATTATGGTATATAAAAAATATATATATATTCAGTTGTGGATGTGCCAGTTGAACGGAGTTTCACACGCCCCATACTTAGTGAACTGGAGTCGTCTGGCGGTAAATGTACTTATGCTAAAGGACCTCTGTTTGACCGGGGTTTTAAAATAAAAAGGTATAATTCAACAGGTTTTACCGCATTGCTGCGTGTTTTATTAAATGGAAAGCCTTAACAAAATAATTATAATAATTTTCTTTGTCCAGAATTAATTTAAACAATAATAATTAATTATCGTGATAAAATTCTCTCAGCTTAATTTTAACCGTTTCCATTTGTGGCTTGATTTATACTTGCAACCTTGATTTTTTTTAGTTATAATTTGATTAAAAAATTTAATTTAATTTAATAAATGTTCCAGGACTGCAGTAAAAGAAAAATGTTCACACGCCCCATACTTAGTGAACTGGTGTCGTTTGGCGGTAAATGTCCTTATGCTAAAGGACCTCTGTTTGACCGGGGTTTTAAAATAAAAAGGCATAGTTTAACATGTGATAACCGCATTGCTACGGGTATTATTAAATAGAAAGCCTTACAAAAAAATAATGATAATTATTATAACTTTATTTGTCCAGAATTAATTTAAACAATAATAATTCATTATTGTGATAAAATTCTTTCAGTTTAATTTTAACCGTTTCTATTTGTGGGTTGATTTATACTTGCAACCTTGATTTTTTTAGTTATAATTTGATTAAAAAATTTAATTTAATTTAAAAAATGATCCAGGGCTGCAGTAAAATAAAAATGTTCACACGCCCCATACTTAGTGAACTGGAGTCGTCTGGCGGTAAATGTACTTATGCTAACGGACCTCTGTTTGACCGGGGTTTTCAAAAAAAAAGGTATAGTTCAACAGGTTTTACCGCATTGCTACGTGTTTTATTAAATAGAAAGCCTTAAAAAAAATAATTATAATAATTTTCTTTGTCCAGAATTAATTTAAACAATAATAATTCATTATTGTGATAAAATTCTTTCAGTTTCATTTTAACCGTTTCTATTTGTGGGTTGATTTATACTTGCAACCTTGACTTTTTTAGTCATAATTTGTTACAATTAGAGCTTGAGTACGATAAAAGTAAAAGTATCTTGGCAATTTATTCCTGACTTCTAAACTGATTTTATCTGCAATATAATTTTCAATTTTGATACCTCACGTCAGATTCGACTAATTTTTGTGAGGGTTAAATGGGAGTTTTATCGTGTCAGTTATTACGTGAATTGGGCATTCATTTTACCACGGTCAGATATAATTGAGGTTTTATATTAATAGGCCTCTCTGTTATTTTATGATAAGAGAAGAGAAGCACATTTTTTTAATCAATTCGACTTGAGTACTAGAATAAAAAAATTAAACATTTCACTTCCGTTTTATTATAAATACATCACTAAAAAAATAACATTTAATTATATTTTAAAGCATCATTAGAACATTATTGATTGTCTATGTATAGAAAAGACGTTTAAACGTAAAAATTTCTTCATTTATAAACTTTATTTTAAGTCAAACTTTCTTTTACACTTTACAATATGCAATTTTTCTAAATAATCTTTTTTTGGCTGAAATTATAAAGAAATCATTTATTAAGGATTTGTTATAAACTAGTTAAAAAATTAGGTATAGTGATGTAAGAATAATAACTAATGATTTTTTAAACTGAAGTGTTGTTCCATGGATTTTATAAGACAATTCTGAATTTTTTGAAAAGTAATAAATTTACAGGTTTAAACGTGAAAAAATTAAATTGTTTCAATTTGAAAGCCTCATCAGTTAAATTCAAACTTCCGATTGAAATTTGATTAACTATTTAAATTTTTACATAATTTCATATTAATAGATTTATAAATTAACGCTGTTATTGAATTCCAATTCCTATTCACATGTCGTTTCAGTCTAAAACATATAAATATTAATCTATTCAGATTGGAATTTTTTTATTAAGAACTGTTTAAATAATTTAAATCAATAAAATGTCAGAGTGCTGAAATTAAACTTTGAATTACACAATTTTAATTGTTCCAATTAAAAAATTTTTAATTTGTAAGTGAAAATTTTGAGTTTTTGAGGTATAATAACGATTAAAAAACTATTATTTTAATACGAATTGAAATTAGATTGTTTTAACTTAAAAGGATTAATGCATAAAAAACGTTTGAATTTCACAATTCTTATTTTTAAAGAAAGAAAAGAAATTTTAGTATCAATTTTTTTCGGAACCGGAAAATGAACTTTTTTCTTTTTAAAAAAGTTTTTGAATTGAATGCGGAAAAACTTGGTATTCTTAAAATTTTTATTTAGTTTAAAAGAAGGAAAATTCAGTGTCTGATTTTAGTTAAATTGTTAGAAGGACAATTTATATTTTTAGCATTTTTATTCAGTTGAAAGAAGGAAAATTTTGGTTATCAATTTTGTTTGAAGTGGACGAAGCCTTTTTTTGTTATTATCATTTTTATTGAGTCGGATGGGATGAAATTTTTATTATTTTTTATGAATTGTAAAGGGCAACTTTATTCTTTTTAACATTTTTATTGATTTTAAAGGAAAACTTTTCTTCAATATTCTTCTGAACTGGAGAAAAGATATTTTTTATTCTTAAGATTTTTATTGAATTGGGAGAGAGGACCTTTCTTTTAAATTTTTTATCATTTGAAAGAGGGAAAATTTTACTTTTTAAGATAATAATCGAGTTGGCAGGGAGAGGATATTTATTTGAAATTAAAAGAACATTTTTTTTCTTTTAATGATTTTCATCGAGTCGGTAAGGTAAATGTTGTATTTTTAAAATTCAGGTGAAAGGGAGGACATTTTTTCTTAATTTTGTACTTTGTCAAACTTTAGTTTTGGATAAGTGAAATTGATAGTCAAAACAATTTTCGAAAATTTTTGATGTGTAAAACCTCTTAGACTGCGGGTCCAGCAGACCCGAGTAAACTTCTGATTGAAATAAATCCAGGTTAAATGGACTTAGTAACATTTATTATTTATTTAAATTGTAGCCCAGAGTCTCGCAAAACTGAATATTGTAAAAATATACATGAAATTTAATTGCGTATAATAAATAAATTGCAAAAAATGATAAACCTTTTTGGAAAAAAACACTTTTTTGCAACAAACTTTCGGGGCCCTATCTTCATAAATAAATAAAAAAAAAACAGTTTTCTGACAGACCTAATTGATTTTAAATAAAATTAAATTAAAAATAGTTTTCAAAACAAATTTTCGTGGGAGTTAACAATTTTACACTTTTTATGACTTTCTTATCTTATATCAAGTTCAAGATTTCACTGTACCGAAGAACAATAATTCTATAAATATCTCATTGTGTCACACATATTGCCTTTTATTTATGCCCTAAAAACGGGTACTTTTACCACCTTTAATGCCATAACTAAAAACAATTTAACCATTTATTATTATTAAAACACGGGATTTATTATTATTAAAACTAGACACCTGGAAACTTTTGCACGGCATTATATATAAGTGAAAATCAATTATTACAATGCTACATGTATGTGAGTTATTATTTGCTTTGTATAAGATTTCAATTTCAGCTAACGTTTACCGAAGATGTTTACACATAAATTTATCTTGGGTCGTAATTCAGGACGCACGTGATGTTTGTTTGAAAATAACATATTTCCTAAACCACTAAGAGAATTTTAATGGTTTTTGAAGTTGTAGCGTACAATTTATAGGCATTCTTAATGAAATTCAAAAGAGAAAATTTTTTTTAATGATTTGAAAAAATATAAAATATATATTTGGTTTATTTTTCGCTCAAAAGCGTACTTTTAACTGCTTCAAATATAAACATTTTGAATTCTTTTAATCTTTGGGATACATTATAAAGAGAAAGATGGACATTCTTTGACTTTTGTGAACATCATTGACTATTCCTTTTTAAAGTAATATTTTGGCGATGAAATTTAATTGACCTAATACACAAGGTAATACTTAATCACGATATTATTTGTCACTTGTATAAGAAAAAATATAAAAAATTATTAAAATAAATTATATAAAAAAATAAATATTGTGGACATCTGTAGGCCCTGATTTTCATTAAAGAATCTTATAAATCAATCTTGCCATAAATAACACGACAAATTTAGATCTTATTTTAACATAGTATTTTACCCCAATGTTTGAAAATGATTTAAGCAAATTTGCTGCTTTTGCTCCTAATTTCTGAAAATAAAAATGTAACACGCATGTAACAGTTAAGTAACAAGCTCCTTATTTTTATAACAGAATGTTGAAAATCAATCTTTCTTATAGTAACACACCAGGTTTCAATCCTATTTCAAACTAGCCTTTTTTTACCCTAGTGTTTAAAAATGATTTGAGCTAAATTGTTGCCTTTACTTGCAACTATCGAAAATAAACATGTAACAAGCATATAACAACTAAGTAAAAAGGTTTTGATTTCCATAAAAAGTGTCCAAAATCAATATTTCTTAACACCAAGTTTTGATCGCATTCCAACCTATTTTTTTGCCCTAGTGTATAAAAATTATTTGAGAAAGTTTGTTGCCTTTACTCGCAACTTCCAAAAATAAATATGTAACAATAATATAATAATTAAGTAACAAGATCCTGATTTTTATAACAGAATGTTACAAATCAATCTTTCTTATAATAATAGACCAAGCTTTGATCCTATATCAACCTAGTTTTTTTACCCTAGTGTTTAAAAACGAATTGAGCAATTTTTCTGCTTTTACACCTACCTTCTGAAAATAAACATGTAACAAGAATGTAACAATTAAGTGACAAGGTCCCAATTTGAATAAAAGAACGTCAAAAATAAATATTTCCGTGTCACACCAAGTTTTGATAGTATTTCAACCTATTTTTTTGCCCTAGTGTTTAAAAATGTTTTGAGCAAATTTGTTGCTTTTACTCGCAACTTTGCGAGAATGAACATGTAACAAGAATGTAACAATTAAGTGAAAATGTCCTGTGTTTGATAAAAGAATGTTGCAAATCAATCATTTTTAGTAACACACTAAGTTTCGATCCTATTTCAATCTAGTTTTTTACCTTAGTGTTTAAAAATAAATTAGGCAAATTTGCTGCTTTTACTCCTAAATTTCCGAAAATAAACATGCAACAAGAATGTAACAATTAAGTGACAGGGTCCTGATTTTAAGAAAAGAATGTTGCAAATCAATCTTTCTTAGTAAAACACCATGTTTTGATGCTTTTCAACCTAGAATCTTACCCCAGTCTTTAAACACGATTTTAGCACATTTTTGACTTTTACTCGCAATTGCTAAAAATATAAATGTAAAAAGCATGGAACAATAACGGAGCAAGGTCCTGATTTTCGTAACAGAATGTTACGAATCAAAATATCTTAGTTACATGCACAGTTTAGATCACAATTTTCGAATATAAACATGTAACAAACATGTAATAATCAGGTAAAAAGGGCTTGACTTTCATAGCGGAATGTCACAAGTCAATCTTTCTTGGTTACACCAAGTTTTAATCCAACTTCAACCTAGTTCTCTGTACCTCAGTCTTTAAAAACGATTTGAAAAAAATTGGTTTACTCCCAATTTCCGAAAACAAACATGTAACAAGTATGCAACAATAAAATCGCCAGGCCCTGATTTTTATAACAGAATGTTACAAATCAATCTTTCTTACAATAATAGACCAAGCTTTGATCCTATATCAACCTAGTTTTTTTACCCTAGTGTTTAAAAACGAATTGAGCAATTTTT
>JAAAKG020190237.1:5241-38998 GCA_010014905.2 Druon quercuslanigerum
AAAATTCTTGTATTTTGTTGAAAATATGTCTTTTTCTTAGAAAATTCTTCTTTTCTGCAGAAAATAATCCTCTGAGTAAAAATTATATTTTTTTGTTAAAAGTTAAACTAGTTTGTTTAAAATTAATTTTTTTTGTTAAAGAATTATAATTTTAATCATAAATTAATCTTTTTTGGTTCAATTTAAAACTTTATGGTTGAAAATTCTTCTATTTTGTTGAAAATTTGTGTTTTTGAAGAAAATTAATCTTCGTGGTTGAAAAATTGTTATTTTTCTTGTTGTTAAGCATTCAACTAATTGGTTAAAAGTTAAACTATTTTGTTCATAATTAATTTTTTTGGTTAAAGAATTATAATTTTAATTGAAAATTATTCTTTTTTGTTGAAATATAAAACTTTACGATTGAAAATTCTTGTATTTTGTTAAAAATATGTCTTTTTCGTATAAAATTCTTCTTTTCTGCAAATTATATTTTTTCGCAAAAAGTTGAACTACTTAGTTAAAAATTAATTTTTTTTATTTAAGGTTAATCATTTTAATTTAAAATTAATCTCTTCTCCTGAAAAATTAAACTATTTTAAAAAAATTCACTTTTCCTTATTTAACATTAATTTTTTAAATTGAAATTTCGACTATTCCATTTTTGGTTATAAATTTACTTTTTTTAATTGAAAGTTAAGCCAAGTTTGAAATACTATTTTTTCTATCGACAAAATACATTCGCAGTTGTTTTTATTATTTGTAAATTTAATATACTAAAAATTTTCAAGTAGGTGTTACAAATTTGGGCGTAAAAGTGTAGTTAATATAATACTAAAAAGTCGTAATTTTTTAAGTAACTAGCAAATGAGAAAATGTGTGAAAAAGTATACTTTTTACAATTATTACTCAGATATATTACTCAGGTGTATAGACCGTGAGTGGAATAATTGCGCTAGGTACAAAATGTGAAGATAATTATAGTCAACACAAATGTTCTCTCAAACGATCAGAGTTGAAAAACCTTCGGGAATTACAAATGGTAGTGCCCGTTTCAAAAAAATAAGCAAAATAGCATGGCTCGTTCCCGCGAGATTATATAAACTTCAATTTCGCGATCTGAGCGTCGCGTCTTAATCCCCCCATTAAATGTAATTGGTCGACATTAGCTAATATCGCATGTGGCGTGTTGTAAGCTGTACATCTTCAAGTCTTATGTGATATTTTACACTGAAAATTAATACGAAAACGTGCTGCCAAATGAGAATTTCACTCCATTCATGCTTCACAGCCCAAATTCATCTCATACAAAGAAAATAGGAGAAGAAATTATTTTTGCCAAAATTAACCTCATTCTAAGATTTAAAGTCGAATTATATTAAAGTTTTGATATAAGATTAATTTTTAGCCAAAAAACATTATCTACCAAACCAAAGAGGAATTAAAAAAAAAATTAATTTGTAACCAAATATTTCAAATTGTAAGCAAGAAATTCATTTTCAACAATAAAGGTATGCAAATAAAGCAAAAACTTAACAATTAATTTTTCAAGTCGAAATTATGCATTTTTTAGAGAGCAGTAGTTTTTTAAAGCAAAAGTTCGTCTTTAACCACGAAAGATGACTTTGCTACTAAAAAAAATGGACTTCTTAACAACTTATATTTAAATATGGATTTATATGGATTTATATATCGATAAATCTCTGTTTGTCACGCCTGAATGAACACCGCTCATCCGACCTGAGCTCCTCACACCAATCTCGGCGGCGCATAGTGGGGTGAAATCGGAAAACTAGGTTCAAAATAACATTTAGAACGCAATTATGTTCCGAGTTTATATATTTTTTATTATTTAATTTTTATTGTAAAGCAAACAGCGAAAAAAATGTCGATTTTTTTAATTTCATTTTTTATCTTCTAGAAAAAAATTTTCTCATACTTCTCGTTCCTTGGATTTAATGCACAGGGGTATAAGAAAGATAAAAAATTATTAATTTGCATACTTAATTGTTATAAACACATTGTATAAACCAATACTCGACATTAGGGGTTTTTCGTCTTCAAAGTATATTTCTGCTCTGAAATCGCTTGATTTCACCGTTAGGATGATACGTGCTGATTAAAATTTGAGATTAAATGTTATTTGTTTATTTTATAAACAAATTATATAAACAAATGCAAATTTTAGGCGTTTTTAAGCAAATATAAATCGTTTTTTCAGACCTTGCTGAAACTTTATTGATAATGATGTTTTCTGAAAAAGTTTCGGAACTTATTAATATTTGTTTCCTAGGACGCGGGACTGTTAATTCTCGCGCTTCGCGCTCGATAATATATTTTCCTTGTGCTCCGCGCTCGGTCTTTGTATATTCCCAAAGATTTTTTTTAACTAAAGGTCAAATTATCGGCAACAGTAATTTAGTGATTGTGAATTCTCTTCTGTTAAAGCTCTTTCAGCCTTAACAAACACATTCTCATCACGCATCTCGTGCCTGGCACACGAATTTGTCCCTCAAATTGTATATCATTTCCATAAATGCATATTATTACAATTAATAACATGAATTTATATTAAAACAGACGTAGTTTTATTGACTCGTTTAAAAAATGCGCATTCTTGAAAAAAAATGTTACTATTAAAAATTTAATTGCAACTTATGCCGGTTTTTAAAAACTAAATCTGCTCATTTAGAATTTTATTTTTACGAAACTAACCAACTTCTAAATTATATCCCTGTCCTCATTGACCGATGAAAATTCAAATAATGAGGGGTTGGGGCGGGGGGGGGGGGTAGTTTAAAGCGAGTCATAGCTTTAAATTTAAAAAAAAATTTGAAAGTAAATATTTCGAAACCACACACACGAAACGAAAAAGAAATTAAAAGAGAAAAGTTGTGATTGAGAATGTGCCCACGCAGCGGGCGGATTTTTTTTTTTACTTTTAATAACGTTTTTCACGATTAAAAAAAAAAACTACGCATCTTATCAAAAAGTAATTCATAATAAATTTGTAGATCTTTTGTAAAAGGCACACTTTTTATTTACACATCTTTTCACCTGTTTTCCACAGTTTAACCGTAAAATTAAAGATTTGATTTTTAATTATTTTTTTATGGTATAAAAATTTGAATTTTCCATTTTTCGAGTCGGTAACCCAATCTTATAGGAAATTCAAAAAGTCTCCAGGTGAAATTGTTTGTCTTTTTGAGTACTATAAATAATTGCACGGATAATTTTTTAATCTTGTAAAAAAAAATGGTCTCAAAATTTTTTGAATGCGCTCACTATTCAAATTTTTATTCAAAATGGCTGGCTAACGAACATGACCTTTATTTTAGGACACTTAAATAGTATACCAAATGTCCGTACAATCTGTCAATTCTTTCGAAAGTTATCGTGCTAAACAAACTAAAAATATACACACACACACACATACACACGCACAGACACAGTAGGACATATTCGTAAAAACCTGTTTTTCGGGTTCAGGGGATCTCAAAAGTGAATATTTGACCAAACTGGGGGGAGGGGGGGGGGCAAATTTTACACAAATCTAATACCTTCTCTGGATGATAATGTAAAGTTAATTAATTTGCCTTGAATAATGTTTTTTTGACAGTTATTTTATTGTTTAAATCGTTTGAAATGGGATTGAGAACATAAAAAATTTAAAAATTGGAAAAGAAAGACAAGATGAAAAAGAAATTAAATAAGCAAAGTTTTGATGGGAATGTGCCCATTCACCGGGCAGATTTTTCACTGTTAATGTTATTTTTTAAAAATAAAACAAAAACGACACATCGTATCAAAATGTCACTAATAAAAATTTTGTAGATCTTTTTTGATTGGACAATTTCGGTCCAATCATTATTTGTCGTATCTTGTATAGTTTGACCGTAAAAAGGAATTTTTGATTTTTTAGTGTTTTTTGTGCAATAAAAATTTGAGTTTTCGATTTTCTGAAAAAAAAATCAAAAAGTTATGATAATCTTGTGGGATGTGACAAAAGAAAATTTTTTCTTGTCTTGACTTATTTTCTTAAAGTGCGTTGTTTAGCTGAAAATGTTAATTTTCGTTTATTTTTTTTTTGTATTTTGAAAATGCTATGTCTCTGAAAATTTTCAATTTATCCAAAAAGTAATTAAGAAAAATTGTTTGTCTTTTTCCGGACTATAAATAATGGCACAGAGGATTTTTTAATCTTGACAAAAAGTGGTCTCGAAAATTTTCAAAATGTGCTCACTTTTTGTATTTTAATCCAAAATGGCTGCCTTACGAAATTGACCTTTATTTTAGGACACTAAAAGAGTATACAATTCTTTCGAAAGTTGTCGTGCCAACAAACTAAAAATCTGTAGACACACATGAAAACAAGCACACATGGCCATTTGACAAACACCAGGAGGGTCAAATTTTACACAAATCGAATACCTTCTCTGGACGATTTAAGCTAAAAAAACATGTTTTTTTCTTTTCTTGCTAAAATGATGTTGCCAATAACGTTTTCTGAAAATTATTTGCCACTCATCAATATTTGTTTATTTCATAAACAAATGTACATTTTGGGTGTTTTACGCGAAAGGGAATCATTTTCCTTCTGACCTTGCTAAAATTAAATTTGCAATTATGCTTTCTGAAAAAATTTCGCCACGATTTAATATTTGCTTATTTTATAAACAAATTATTTAAATAAATTCACAAATCAGTCGTTTTAAGCGAAATATGGCCAATCATGTTCTATAGAAACATGTTACCAAGCATCGCTAATTGTTTATTTAATAAACAAATTTACAGTGCAGATATTTATGGGCAGCAAGATTTTTTTTCTTTCATAATTTTAGCCAGGGTAGAAGAAAAAAGCGGTTTCTTTTTGCTTAAAATTGCCCAAAATGTGCATTTATTCATGTAATTTGTTTATTAAATAAACAAATATTGATAGGTTGCACATTTTTTCAGAAAACATCATTGGCAATATAATGTCAGCAAGGTCAGAAGAAAAAAGATTTCTTCTCACTTAAAAAAGCCCAAAATGTGTATTTGTTTATATAATTTGTTTACAAAATAAAAAAAATCTTGATGAGTGGCAAAAATTTCTTCAGAAAACATAATTTACAATATAACTGAAACAAGGTTGGATGAAAAAACGGGGTTTTTCACCAAAAAACGGCCAAATGTGCATTTGTTTATATAATTTGTTTATAAAATAAACAAAACACATTTAATCTTAAATTTTAATCTTCAAATATCATCCTAAGGATAAAAGCAAGCGATTTCAGAGCAGAAATATACTTTAAAGACGAATAACCCCTAATGTCTAGAAATTTTTAACAAAATTTGATTATAACAATTAACTATGCAAGTTAACAATTTTTTATCTTCCTTACACCCCTGTGCATTATATTACAGAGACCAGAAGCATAAAAAAAGTTGTTTAAAAGATAAAAAATGAAATTCAAAACATCGACATTTTTTCCTTGTTTGGATTGAATAAAAAATTAAATTAACAAAAAATAAAAATTCTACTCACCATTTTCTGAAAAATTGAGTCCTGAATTTTTCAAAAAAAAAAAAAAAAAAAAAAACTAAAATTGGTGAATAATTGCGTTTTAAATGTCATTTTGAACACAGTTTTCCGATTTCACCCCACTGTGCGGCGTGGCGTCAATTCTCAGAAACACTAAATTAAGAATTACTAAATCCAGATTCGATTGCAGTTGGATGTTTAAAAAAATAATAAACTTGAAAAAATAATAAATTTTAGTTTATTATAGCTAATAAAATTTATTAAGTTTAAATAGTAAATAAACAAAATAAATAATAAAAATAAATAAAAAATTAATTAAAAAAAAATTAAAATAAAATTAAAGTTTTATATAGTTTATAGAGATTGTAAAGTTTAACAAAATAAAAAAATTTCTTTTTAAAATTTAAAAAAAAGAGTTAGTTCTTATAAAAGTACATTGAACTTCTTATTTTATCTATTATTAATTTTTTAAATTGTAGCTGAATTAAAAAAAGGAAGCCGAGCTTTTTTAAAAAAAGTGAAATTTTTGAGCAAAAAACATATATTTTCAAGAAGAAAGTTCGTTTTCAACCCATAAAAATGAATTTTTAATAAAAAAAAGATTTTTCTATCACGAAATATAAATTTTATTTTCAAAGGGAGTCTAATCAGAATAGTATAAAAAATCCAATTTTAACAACAAAATTTCTACAAAAAAATGTGTAATAAATGAGTTTATTTTTTGCCAGAAATAGGATGAATTTTCAACAAAAAGGTATAAATTTAAACCAAAAATCAAACAGTTGAATTTTCAGGCCAAAATAATGCATTTTTTAGAAGGCAGCTGAATTTTCAACAAAAAAATTCAATTTTTGACAAAAAATATGCTTTTGTTACAGAAAAAATAAATTCTTCAGAAAATATTTGAATTTACAAGAAATAGTTACATTTTTTTACAAGGAGATATTACAACTTGGAGGAAAGTTCAGAAGAAATTTGATGCATTTAAAAATTGCATAAATTAGGTTGTTCTTACAGAAGAGTCTTAAACTTCTTATTTCATCTATTATGAATTGTTAAAAAAAATTATTGTTTTACATTTTTTATATTAAAAAAAAATGGTTTTTTTCTATTCTTAACTTTTAAGAAATTTGATAATAAAATTATGAAATTTTTTACAAAATAAATTATTTAAAAACCAGATAGCTGAAATTTTAACAGCAAACAAAGTTCTTAACGAAAAGTATAATAATTAATATTTGAACAAAAAATGCAAAATTTTTCAGCAAAAATATTAAATTTATGCGAAAAAACAAGAAGGAGTGGTAGTTTTTCCAAAAAGGGGAGAGAAATAAAAATTTATTTTACAATGGAGTGGGAGCAGAAGGAGGAGGAAAAGAAGGGGGTTAATGTAGGAAAAGAGATTATTATTTATTTATTTATTAAATTATTATTTATTTACTTATTTCTGGTTGCATTCTGTTGTATACTGTTTTATACTGTGGTACTTTATTGTTGTTTTCGTACTATTCAAAAATGTATAAAAACCTGTATAAATTTGCAAATAAACAAAAATGTTCAAATTGTTAAAGAGACTGTAAAAAAGAAATGGTGAAAGTGTTGTTTTTTCGAGGTGGGATGAGAAAATATTTAAAACACTGTAAGCAGATAATTTTTGTTTTACGTAGCTGAAATTTCAACAACAAATCCAATTCTTCACGAAAAATGTATTAGTTAATATTTTAACACGAAAAAAACAAGTATCTTTTTTCAAAAGTACGAGGAAGATATTACATTTTTTTCTGGTTGTATTATATATCGTTTTATACTATTTTATATTTTAATTTATTATTGTTGTTTTAATATTAAATAAGAACTAATATAACATAATATTAAGATGCAATAATTTCTAAAAAAAAAAGGAAAATAATCGCTGGTAGTTTCAATTCTCCTGACCCTAAAACCAACAACTTACATCAACAATTTCTACAAAAAAAGGAAAATGTTTAAGTTTCTGTGCCTTAATTAAATAACAACTTTTTTCAATTTCATTTATATTTTATCATCCTAGGACCTAAGTGATCAAAAAAAATATTTTGATACGGAAACTGAAAATTTTAGATCTTTCGAGTAAAACACTACAATTCCAATAAAGTGCAACGAGGTACAACAAAGTACCAAATTCGTCTAAATAGTAGAAGAAGTTTTACTGTCCTCTAACTTCTGTTGTAAATTATTGTATTCAGTTGCAGTTTGCTGTAGAAGTGCTTCTTAATTTCTCTATTATATTTAATTGGTCGTAATCAGCTAACATCGCGTGTTGTAAGTTGTACATCTTCAAGTCTTATGTGATACCTTGCAGTGAAAATTGGTACGAAAACGAGTTTCCATCAGAGAATTTCACTTCATTTCTTCTTTGCAGAATAAAATCAAATCAAACAAGCCCCTAGTGTAATTTATTCCTAGATGGATTGATTGGGTAAATATAATTTCCCGCAAGAAATGAGGAATGATACTCGAGATAAAAATTAATACTATTAGTGGCGTAAGAAATTAGTTTCTTGTCAGGATTTTTTTTTCTCTTAATTTCATTGGCTTGAGGAGACGGAAGAGGCTAAAGTGGGATTTGGGTAGGAGGAAGAGAAAGATTTCTTGTTTGGCGGGTACTGTTACAAATCTGCGCTGAGAAGGGCGGAGATGTCGGCTGTCTTGTCGGTGCTACCAACTCGGCTGTAAAGAACCCATCTATCTCCACCTTTGCTGGTTTTATTTTTTATTTTTATTTTTATATTTTCGTGACTAAAATCTTGGTACCGGGACTATTCGATCATCTTCTCCAGGTAGAAAGAAAGAAAGAGATGTCCTACTAGTTCACGCGTGCGCACGCAGATACAAGGGAACACCTGAGAATGGACTGTAAGATTCTAAAAAGTTCACCTGGTCCTGCCAGAATCCAGGTGTGTAAACAAGATGCGTCATTTTCATCAGCATAGCACCAAGAGACGAAGGTTCACCTAATCCTCGCCTAGCTCACAATATCCCACTAAACTGACGAAACTAAACTAAACTCAAAGCTAAACTCTAGAGTCTCTAGACTTTCAGGGACGTCTCGCTTCTTAAATACCAATATCAGTTTCTTTAGGACTGACCTAGTTTAGTTTGCCGAAAATGGTTTAGACAATGTTATACTTCACTGTCAGAAACAACTGCTTGTTCAATATTTTGGATTATTAATTGGTCTGTCTGCCAGTTTATTTTGTCGAAAATCGTTTAGGCAATGTTATACTTTACTGTCAGAAACAAATGGTTGTTCAATATTTTTGATTTTTAAATTGTCTGTCTTAATACTATTAGTTTTTCTAGTCTAGGACAAAACTATTTTAGTTTGTCAAAAATAATGTGCGAAATATTATTCTACACCGTCAGGAGCAATCGTTGGTGAAATGCTGTGGATTTCTAATTTGTTTCTATTGCTTTATAAATACCAATATTGGTTTCTGTATTCTAGGAACGAGCTAATTTATTTTGTCGAAAATGGTTTAGACAGTGTTACACTTTATCGTCAGAAACAATTGCTTGTTCAATATTTTCAATTTTTAATTTGTTTGTGTCGCTTTTCAAATACCAATATTAATTTTTCTAGGACCATAAGTTAGTTTAGTTTGTCGAAAATAGTTTAGACAATGTTATACTTTAATGTCAGAAACAATTGCTTATTCAGTATATTGGATTTTTAATTTGTCTTAATACCAATATCAGTTTCTCTAGTCTCGGACCGAGCTAGTTTAGTTTGTCAAAAATGATTTGCGGAATATTATACCACACCATCAGGAACAATCATTTGTTAAATGTTTTGGATTTCTAATTTGTTTGTTTTGCTTTATAAATACAAAGATTGGTTTCTGTATTCTGGGAACGAGCTCATTTCTTTTGTCGAAAATGGTTTATACAGTGTTACACTTTATGGTCAAACAATTGCTTGTTTAAGATTTTGGATTTTTAATTTGTTTTTCTCGCTTTTTAAATACCAATATTAATTTCTTTTAGAACCGACCTAGTTTATTTTGTCGAAAATGGTTTAGGCAATGCTATAGTTTACTGTCAAAAACAACTGGTTGTTCAATATTTTTTATTTTTAAATTGTCTGTCTCTCTTTTTAAATACCAATATCAAGTTCTCTAGAAAAAAGCTACCTTAGTTTGTTGAAAATAGTTAAGTCAATGTTATAGTTTACTATCAAAAACAACTGGATGTTCAATATTCTTGATTGACAAATTGTCTTTCTCGTTGTTTAAATACTAATATTAAGTGCACTTAGACCAAGCTAGTTTAGTTTGTCAAAAATGGTTTAGGCAATGTTATACTATATTGTCAGAAACAACTGGTTGTTCAATATTTTCGATTTTTAATTTGTCTGTCTCGCTTTTTCAATACTAATATTAGTTTCTCTACTCTAGGAATGAGTTAACTTAGTTGGTCAAAAACGGTCCAAACAGTGTACTTCACTGTCTGAAACAACTGTTTGTTCAAGATTTTTGATTTTTAAATTGTCTGTCTTAATACCAATATGAATTTCTTTAGTCTAGGACCGAGCTAGTTTAGTTTGTCTTAAATGCTTTAGGCAATATTATACTTTACTGTCAGAAACAACAAGTTTTTCAATATTTTTGATTTTTAAATTGTTTGCATCGCTTTTTAAATACCAATATCAAGTTCTCTAGGAACAAGTTAGTTTAGATTGTCAAAAATAGTTTAGACAATGTTATACTTTACTGTCAGAAATAACTGCTTGTTGGATATATTGGATTTTTAATTTGTCTGTCTTAATACCAATATCAGCTTCTCTAGTCTAGGATCGAGGTAGTTTAGTTTGTCAAAAATGATTTACGCAATATTGTATCAAACTGTTAGAAACAATCGTTTGTTAAATGTTTTGGTTTTCTAATTTGTTTTCTTTGCTTTATAAATACCAATATTGGTTTCTGTGTTCTAGGAACGAGCTAATTTCTTTTGTCGAAAATGGTTTAGACAGTGTTACACTTTATCCTCAGAAACAATTGCTTGTTCAATATTTTGAATTTGCTTGTGTCGCTTTTTAAATACCAATATTATTTTCTTTAAGACCAAGCTAGTTTATTTTGTCGAAAATAGTTTAGGCAATGTTATAGTTTACAGTCAGAAACAACTGGTTTTTTAATATTTTTGATTTTTAATTTGTCTGTCTTAATACCAATATCAGTTTCTCTAGTCCAAGACCGAGCTAGTTTAGTTTGTCAAAAATGATTTGCGAAATATCACATATCACACACCACACCATAAGGTACAATCGTTTGTTAAACGTTTTGGATTTCTAATTTGTTTGTGTCGCTTTTTAAATACCAATATTAATTTCTATAGAACCAATTTAGTTCTCTTTTGTCAAAAATAGATTAGACAATGCTATACTTTAGCGTCAGAAACAATTGCTTGTTCAATATAGTAGATTGTTAAGTTGTCTTAGTACCAATATCAGTTTCTCTAGTCTAGGACCGAGCTAGTTTAGTTTGTCAAAAATGATTTGCGAAATATCACATATCACACACCACACCATAAGGAACAATCGTTTGTTAAACGTTTTGGATTTCTAATTTGTTTGTTTTGCTTTATAAATACCAATATTGGTTTCTGTATTCTAGGAACGAGCTAATTTCTTTTGTCGAAAATTGTTTAGACAGTGTTACACTTTATCCTCAAAAACAATTGGTTGTTTAAGATTTTGGATTTTTAATTTGTTTGTCTCGCTTTTTAAATACCAATATTAATTTCTTTAAGACCGAGCTAGTTTATTTCGTCGAAAATGGTTTAGGCGATGCTATAGTTTACTGTCAAAAACAACTGGTTGTTCAATATTTTTTATTTTTAAACTGTCTGTCTCGCTTTTTAAATACCAATATCAAGTTCTCTAGGACCAACTTAGTTTAGTTTGTCAAAAATAGTTTAGATAATGTTATACTTCACTGTCCGAAGTAACTGCCTTTTTAATATATTGGCTTTTTAATTTGTCTATCTTAAACTGTAGGAAACTTTATACGAAACCATAACAAATAATCGATATTTCAATGTTTTGCATTTATAATTTCTTTGAAACTTTTCAGAAAAATAGAAAAATTAAGGATTATCTGGTTTTTTAATGATAGTCATCAATTTCTCTTAGTGTTATATTCTCTTTAAAAAATGGCTTACGAAATATTATACTATACCACCAATAATAGTAGTTATTTAAATAACTTGAATGTTGAATTTATTTAAAAAATTTAAGAAAACTAGCCAAATTCATGATCTTCTCGCTTTTTAAATAATGATATGATGAGTTTCAATGTATCCCGTCTAGTTTGTCAAAAATGGCTTGGGAAATGTTCCACCAAAAATAATCGTGAGTACAATATTTTTGATTTTTAATTTGTTTGCCATGTTTTAGAAGAATAGAAAAATTCAGGGAGGTTTCGCTTTTTAAATAGCATGATATCAGTTTCACAAGGCTTAGTCTAATTTGTCAAAAATGGTTTAAGAAATCTTATATTAAAAAATAATCGTTAGCTCAATGCTTTTGATTTTCTCACTTTTTAAATACCAATATTAGTTTCTCTGAGTTTAGACTAATTACTCTAGTTTTTTCAAAATAGTTCAGGAAATGTTATAATAAACCAGCAATAATAATAGTAATTTCAATAGTTAAGATTTTTAATTTCTTTTAAACATTTAAGAAAAAAAGACAAATTCATGAACATTTCGCTTTTTAAATAATGATATGAGTTTCCATGCATCCAGTCTAGTTTGCTCAAAATTGTTTGGAAAATTTTCCACTAAAAATTATCGTTATTACGATATTTTTTATTTGTTTTAAATATTTCAGAAGAATATGCAAATTCAGGAAGGTATTGCTTTTTAAACAACAATATCAGCTAAGCCAGGTTTAAACTAGTTACTCTAGTTTTTCAAAAAAATAGTTAAGAAATTTTATACTATACCACCAATCATAATCGATATTTAAATATTTTGGATTTTTACTTTGTTTCTCTCGCTTTTAGAATACTGGTATCAGTTTCCCTAGATCTTGTCTATAAGTTTTCAAAAATGGATTAGGAAATTTTATACTCCGCGTCACTAAAAATAATCGTTAGTTCAAAAATTTAAATTTTAAATTTGTTTTACATGATAAGGAAAATAGGCAAATTTAGGATAGTTTCGATTTTCAAATAACGATATCAGTTTCTGTACGCCTAGTCTAGTTGGGTTTAAAAATGGGTTAGGAAATGTTATACTATACCACCAACAACAATAATTAGTTCAAAGCTTCGGATTTCAAATTCTTTTGAAATATTTGAGAAGAATAGAAAAATTCATGTTTGCTTTTAATAATTTTATCAGAAGGATAACAATCTTTTTAGACAGCTGAGATTGTAGATTTAAAAAAAAAAACAAGAATCATATTATCAAATATCGATATGAGATTGGATGAAAAGGTTGGTGCAACTAAAAAATTTCGCTCAAAAATAAAAATAATCAACCATAAGATAAGCTGATAATCTAGGATTTTGCTCAATCGGTTATGGTAATAAACTATTCTTTTTATAAATAACAAGTTTGCCAGTTAACCGTTTGGCTAATTATTCATTTTGGCCATTTTAGTTAAATTTATTTGATCAACTGCACTTTTCATTATTTGCTTCGACCGGTTTCGTTTATAATTAATTTATTATTCGATTAATTATTTGAGGATCATAGAACTAATATTAGCTTATATGCACAAACTTTTTGATAAAACTCATATGATCATTAGTAAAATTTTTTAAAATTAACTATATTCAAATATTGCTCAATATAATCTAGGCCAAAAAATTTGCATAGAGGAATTTGGTAAGATTTTGATAACGAACTTTAAACATTATTAAGAATACAAAATAGAATCTCATTGAATAAAAAGATATTTGATAACCTAAAAAAGCCTGTTTAAGAATTTAAGCGAAAATTTCAGAAATATCTACTGTTTTTTAAGATAGAGAAGAGGATTCATTAGTACAAAATGTATCAAGATAATGCATCTTGCCAAAATACTTGAATGATGATTTTGAATTTGTAGGTCAAGATTTAAAAGCATCAGCGTGTCAGAGAAAGAAAATATAGAGACGGATATAACTCTGGTTTCAAGGATAGAATTATTAGAACAGCAAATTTTGAAAAAGAAGTTCGGGAAGGGAATTTTCCATGGGCATCAAAATTCTGTGGTAAAACATGAACATTTCAATGGGTGATGCATTATAATCCCCCTTTAAGACCCCCACCCCCCTTCTCCCTGTGTCAAAATATAACAAAATATTTCTACCCCCTACCATCTTAATTGTGCGTAATTTTTATTTTCAAGATATATTTTGCTAGTTAGTGCTAGCACTATCCTTAATCATTAATGTTCAAATACCATAATTTCAATCTTATAATACTTTTAACATAGAATCTTTTATGAACGGAATAAAACGGTATTTAACAAAAATATTTAAAATTTTCAAATTTATTAATTTATTTTCAAGAAACAAATATATTTTCTACTATAAAAGATGGCTTTTTAAGAGAATACTTGGTTTTCAACCAAATAATTACATTTTTAACATAATAGTTGTATTTTCTACACAAAAAGATGAACTTCAAAGAAAAAAGTGTTATCGTTTATATTTTAAAAAATGATGAAATTTATACAAAAGACTCAATAAATTAATAAAATCTTGTCTGAATTGTTGAACCTTCAAGACAAAAGACCATGTTTCTCTATAAAAATTGAATTTTCAAACAAAACATATAATTGATGGGTTTTTATCCAACTAAAACGAAATTTTAAACCATAAAAAATATTTTTTTCCACAAAAAATGGAGAATTTTCGACTTAAAAAACTCAATCTTAAAAAATGGGAACATAAGATTTTCAGTTACAAAATTAATTTTGAACCAGAAAAAAGGGTTATCACTGAATAGTTAAATTTTTGACCAAAGAGATGAATTTTCAACTAAAAATTCAATCTTCGACAAAAACTGATTTCTTAACTAAGTTATTCAACCAAATCTCTCAAACAAATTAGCTAAATACCCAAGCAAAGAAAAAGAATTTTTAACCAAAAAGTTGCATTTTTTTAAAAAAAAATTTCTATTAAAACAAATGAACTTTCAAATCAAAGATACATTTTCAACAACAAAATTGTTGAATTATTTACAAAATAATTCCACTTTAATAAAAAAAAAACATGAACTTTCTCTTAAAACAGATAAATTATAAAAAAAATTTGAATAGTTGATTCTTTAAAGTTGAATTTTTACTGAGAAAAAATGTCAGCTCGTTTTCCAAAACCAAAATATAAATTTTAAATAATAGTGGATTAGCAAGAAAATAGTAAAATTTTTAACAAAACAATAAAATTTTTAAACAAAATGTATGACTTTAAAAAAAAACGGATTAATTTTCAAACAAACAGGTGAATTTTCAACCAAAAAAGGTGAAACATTTCTTAAAACAGATAAACGTTTAATTAAAAGAAAAAAAAGAAAAACACTAGTTCAATTTTTATCCAAATGAATTTATAATTAAAAGAAAAAAAATCAAAACAATAGTTGAATTTTCATCCAGAAATTATTTAAGTTCTCTTCTCAACAGCAAAATATTAAATTTAAGCAAAAAAAAAGTTTTTTACGAAATACTTAAATTTTCAACAAAACAGTGGAATTTTCAACAAAATTGTTAAATTTTCAACTAAACAGTTGCATTTTTATCCAAGAAAAATGGAATTTCTGCTAAAGCAGGTTAATTTTAAAATCAAAATGACGAATTTTTAAAAAATAGTGAAATTTTCAACCGTACTGTTGCATTTTTGTTCAACAAAGATAAAATTTCTTCTAAAGCAGATGAAATAAAAAAAAAACTTTTAAAAATAATTAAATTTTCATCCAAAGAAGAATCTATTTCACTTTCCAACACCACAATAGGAATTGTAAGCAATGAGTTAATTTTCTGCCAAATACTCGAATTTTCAACAAAAAAATATGACTTCTTGAAAAGATTTTTAAATTTACAACCAAACAGTGTTTCATTTTTGGCCAAGAAAAATAAAAATTTTGCTAAACCCAGTGAATTTTTAAATCAAAGATACACATTTAAAAAAAGTTGAATATTCATCCAAAAAGATTGCAACTGACTTATTGAAACAAAAAATGGCTGAATTTTCAACAAAATAGTTGCAATATTTTTACTAAAAAATATAAACTTTTAAATCAAACAGACAAATTTTCAAAAAAAAATAGTTTTCATCCAAAAAAAATATGAATTTTAAATAAAAGGTTAATGTTCTTCGAAGAGAGTTGAATTTTTAACCCAAGAAGACGATTTTTTTTAACAAAACAGTTGAATTTTCATATAAAAAGATGTCTTGCTAAGAAAATTGTGAACTTTTCAACCAAATAATATAATGTATAACTAAAAAGATAATCTTCACTCGAAAGTTTCTGCGAATTTTGAAAAATTTTCTACTTAGTGAAAGACCCCCTTCTCCCTTCGGTAACAATTCTTTAAAAAAATTCACGACCTCCCACCCTTGAGCTGATACGTAATTTGAATACGGTCCCTAACTAAACACAAAAAATAAAAATATTAATAACAAAACAAATTTAATCTTTTTGAATAATAAAACATTTGATCAGGTAAAAAAGGTTGTACCAGAACTCTTGTTTTTGAGGATAGAGAAGAGGATTTATCAGTACAAAAAGGTATCAAGATGATGCACCCTGCCAAAATACTTGAATGCTGCTTTTGAATTTCTGGGACCTAAAGATACAAAAGCATCGAATGATGAGAAAATTGAGTGAGAGAAAAAAGGGCAAGGGCTGTAAAGAGATGGATATACTTTGTTTGAAAGCATAGTGTCATTCAAACAGTGAGTTTTCAGAAAGAATGGTAATTCTTAGTTGATTCAGAAAATTTTCCATATGAATAAAAGTTCCCAGTAAATGGAAATTGTAAAAGAAAGTAAAATTCGTAGACCAAGGAAATGAAAAATTAACCAGGAAATGTGGAATTGAAAAACTATTCATTGGACAGAACAGACACTCTGTTGATGAATATTGTCTAGACAAGAAGGTGAAAACCAAGAATTTAGTAGGAACCTTGATAATACAATTAGGAATCCTAATTCAACACAGCAAATTTAAATATTAATAAGAAAGAAAAAAATGGAATCTCCTTGAATAACAAGATATTTGATCAGGTAAAAAAGGTTCTGCTGGAAGCACTGTTTTTGAGGCTAGAGAAGAGGACTTATAAGTACAAAAAACGTATCAAGATGATGCACCTTGGCAAAATACTTGAATGGCGCTTTTGAATTTGGGGGGCCTGAACTCTGAAGATATAAAAGCAGCGCAATAGAGAAAAGAGGAAAAAGGAAAAAAGAAAAAGAAAAAGAAAAGGAGAAGATTGAAGAGAGATGGACGTACTCTGGTTGAAAGGATCGTGTCATAATGGGACCGAGGTATCGCCGTCGAACGCGAGACGAGATCATCTCGTTCGAAAAAGAAAAAATCGAGATTTACTGGTCCACGGCGAAGCTAGAAACGACTGAACTGACCTCCTTGACACTGGTTCGCCAAGCCTGGAATGTATTTCCATACATTAACGACCATAAATAAAATACGATCTGAACTCAGGTTTTCCGAGAATTATGACATACACGGGCATCAGAGGTATAAAACCCGCACCCCCTGGGAGTTGTTGTAACTTCTGTCACAGCTTTTTCGTTTTCGATTAAGCACCAGGTGGAATTTTCAGAATTTATTGTCCACAACATTTCCAGCTGGGAGGAAGTCATTTCAGAAGCTTTAAAGAACACAAAAAGGCTCATCTACAAATTATATTAATAATAAGGATTCTGGGATGAGAGATTCAGGCTCTTCAGCAATTCTCGGGAAAAAGGTTTAACTTACTTTCCAGATCAAGAAATACACTTTTCCCGGGTCACCTTTTTTATGGAACAACTTATGTTGGGACCGAATTTCGAGGACCCTTAATTCTTTTCAATGCTACTCAACCAAAAAAATCTCTGAATTATTTTATGAACAGCATCTGAAAACTTTTATTTCTTTATTTGTCTTTCAAGTTACATGAAAATGAGTTTCTTAAGATTCTTGAGAAATATCAAAAAGATTTTGAAACATGTAAAATCAAAACTTTCATAAAAAAGTTTATCCTCAACCAAATACATGAATTTTTTAGGAAAAGAAGAATTATTTAACTAAAATAATTAACTATCTACCAAAAATTTAATAGTAGAGATTTAAATTTTGAAAGATTTTTATGTTCAATAAAAAAAAATATTTGAATTTTCAAACAAATACATGAATATTCTACCAAGAGAATTTTTGTATCAAAATGATTAATCCTCAACGAAAAATGTTATATAGTAGATATTTCAACCCGAAACTATTGTTATTTTTAATTAACAACAGTTGAAATCATAAAAAAAAAATTTTGTACCAAAAAGTTTAATCCTCAACCGAAACAGATTTATTTTCGAAATTAAATATTTAATAAAGGAGACGAATTTTCTATAAAAAAATTTTATCCCGAGAATATAAACTTTCAACAGACGATTTAATTTCCAACTAAATTGTTTAATTCTCAACAAATAAATACAAAATTAAATTAATAAAAATTAATAGAAAAACGAATTGTTAACAATATAGTTGAATCCTTAATTTAAAAAGATTTTAATTATAATCCAAAAGTTAGAAATTTTAATTAAAAAAGATTAAATTGTTTCTAAAAAGATGAGTTTTTAAACCAAAAAGACGAATTGACAAAAATATTACTTAATCTTCAAACAAAAAAGATTTTTCATTCAAGAAAGAAAAAGTATTTTATTTAAATTATAACTTAAAAAAGGAAAAATAATTTTAAATACAAAATAAAATAGCTATTTTTGAGATTTTTGTGTTTATTTGCTTCAAAGTTATATAATTATAATTTTCTTTTGTTTTTCAAGAAAATTCAAAAATATTTCTAATGATTTAAGACATATCGAGAAACTATATAGAAAATTTCTCAAAAACTGTATTTTATTTTACAGGATCCTACAAAATTTTATGATAAATATGAGTCAGCTTAAAAAATATTTAGGACCTATTAACATTTGTAAATTAAAAAAAAAATATTTTATTATGTTTCCGTATTGGTTTTTGAAAATTTCGGAAATCTTATGTAATATCATAAAATCTTTTGAAATATTGTTCTAAAATTAATTTTTCAAAATAAAGAATCACCCTAAATATTCCCAAGAATTTTAAGAAAGCTGTTATGTTGTATTGAAAGCTTTCAATATCTTTAAAGAAGTTCAAAATTTTATTTGTAAATTTTGAAAAATCTACATTTTGTTTGAAGTTTTTGAACTCTTTTCAAATTAAAATTATTCTTGAAATTTTCAAAAACTTCTAAATATCTTTTAAAATGATTCGAATTTGTAATAAAATTTTAAAAAAAATCTGCAGAATTAAAAAATGACTTAAAATTTTCCGGATTCTTTTTTGACAATTTCAGATATATCGAGAAACTATATAAGACTTATTAACATTTGTAAATTTAAAAAAAAAAATTTCATTAAGTTTCCGTATTGGTTTTTGAAATTTTCGGAAATCTTCTGTAATATATTAAAATCTTTTAAAATATTGTTCTAAAATTAATTTTTTAAAATAAAAAATCACCTTAAATATTCCCAAGAATTTTAAGAAAGGTGTTGTGTTATATTGAAAGCTTTCAAGATCTTTAAAAAACTTCAAAATTTTATTTGGAAATTTTGAAAAAACTACATTTTGTTTGAAGATTTTGAACTCTTTTCAAATTAAAATTATTCTGAAAATTTTAAAAACTTCTGAATATCTTTTAAAATGATTCGAATTTGTCCTAAAAATAAAAAAAAACCTGCAGAATTAAAAAATGATTTAAAATTTTCCGGATTCTTTTTTCACTATTTTCGAAATCTTTTAAACTGTTTCGAAATCTTTTTAAATATTCTCTTATAATAAATTTTGATAAATAAAAAAATACTATTTTTCCATAAATCTTCAGAGAAAATATTGATCCTTTTTCAACATTCTTGAAAAGCTTCTACATTTTATTTTCGAAATCTTTAAAAATCTAAATTATGTTTTAAATCCGTTGAAATATGTTTAAGTTTAAAATTCTTCTCCTAACTGTTCACATCTCATAAATATCTCTTAAGCTTATTCGATTTTTTTCTAAAATGTCCTAATCTTCGACAACTGAAAAATTGTTTTTAGAATTAATTTTACACCTAGAAAAATAAGAAAAAGTTTCCTTGGAATATAAGAACAAATTTTCTTTTAAAGGCCTTTCAAAGCCCTAAAAACGCGTCAAAATTGTGTAAAATCTACATTTTGTGTACAAGTTTTTGAAATTTGTTTAAACCTGACATTAATTTGAAATCCTTTTGAAAACAAGGAATAAAATTGCCTTATATTCTTGAAGCTTCTTTTTCACTATTTGAAATCTTGAAAACTAACAATTAATCATTCAGAATAAAAAATTATTCACTTCAAATTTTCCCAGGAATATTATTGTCAATACAGGTCATTTTTTTGTCACTCTTGCAATCGAATAATAAGTTCTCTTTTCAACTTAAAATCCATAAATTGTTTCTAGTTCCATTTTTGATGTTTGGCCTATTGTCTATTTTAAAAAATCACTAAATAATTTATATTTTCGGCTGATCAGCTTAAAAAGTCTTTTGTCAAAAATGTAAATTTTGAACGCATTGGACCATTTCGACATTTACAATTGAATAAAAATCTCTTTTTATCTAAATCCATTATTCATAAGAAAAAAAGAGGTCCGTTCGATTTTCGACACATGACTACACATGGCAAATAAATTCGCAAACTTTACGAAATTCAAGACAAATTGAGGCCTTGAAATTAAATTCCAGGTCGTTTCCAGGTTTTCCAAGGTTTCATCGTGATTAAAAAAATTCAGGATCGTTTCCGGGTATTTCAAGGTTTCCTGATCAAGCCCTCTCCCCCCCCCCCCCCATAATACTATTGTTTACCTAGTGTTGACTATTTTTAGAGTGAGGAATGAACCGAGGCGATGAGCGCAGGCCGCAGAGAAGTTGAGAGGCAAGTTGAACTTTCAATTTGAAAGGTGGAAGAGACGAGAGTAAACGATAAGAAGGTGGAGATGTTTCTTGGAATTATGACGAATATATGCTGCGTTGGTTCCGCGGGGGGTATCCGCTCCATCCCACGTCTCTCTGCAATTAATTACACCTCGAGTCGAAGCCAGCTCGTCGATCTTTATCTCGCTCGTCTCCCTCGACTTCGCCTCGTTGTTCGCCTGCTTCTCTTTGCTTATTCGTATCGATTGACCGAGCTTCTTTCTATTCCTACAAGTTCCTTATAATGACAGCGCTCGCGTTTACACATGTCAGACTTTTTTTAGCCTCACACTAAATATTAATAGATAGGCGGGTGACGTGCTGGAACACGAAGCCTACCTTACCGACTTCGGAAACACTCTAGATTGTAGAAACTTAGCACGGACACAAACCAGTTGAGTTGCGGAATGTTCTAGAAGTCGGTAAGGTAGATTGCGTGGTACAGAACGCTGTCTTGTCGAATATTATGAATCATTGAGGATATGTAGCACACTCAAATAGCTATATTATCGACCTCATGTTATCTGTTCACTGATTTTTTAAACTTAAAAACTTTTTGATAAATAAAATATCGGACTTGATTTGAGTAGGAATTTCGGGAAAAAATTATTTTTAAAGAAATTACAACTGTGACCATTTTTTGACATATTATTTTTGTAACCTTGACAGTTTTTGAACCTAAGAACATTTTTTATACTTAAAATATCCGAAAGGTGTAAAAAAATTACAATAACGTAATTGATTGTCGGCTCTTGTATTTCTCGCAGTTTGAAGCCGATATTTTACATATAAATAAAGTTCTTAAATTACAAAAATTCAAGGTACAAAGAAAAAATAGTAAAGAATGGTCCCAGTTTTAAGTTCTTTGGAAATAATTATTAGAGAAATTCCGAATCAAATGAAGTACTTTCCAAAGTTTCAGTCGGATATTTTTTTTACCAAAAAATGTTTTTTTAAGTGTGTTAAATTTAAGTGTGTCGCATGCCTTTAATTACAAAATTACAAAGAAACATTTGTCTTCAGAAAGTAAAAAAATTAGAATTTCCTGTTTTACGCAAATAAACACTGTTTTATCATTGTTTTATTTATACCAAGCTCTTCAGAGTATCAAAGAAAAAGAACACCAAAAAATCGAATTGAACAATTTGGGAAGTTTTATTTAAAGATTTTTGTTAACAATTCAAAAATTATAAAAAATAGACATGGAGAGTGACGACTTTAATCGGAAAATGACTTAAATATGTTTCAAATTCTTTTCTCTTTTTCCATCTTTTACCATTTTTAAAAGAACTCATATTTTTGCAAAGTGAATTAAAAAACACAATAAGAAAATGCAACTATTTCTGATTAAAAATTAATTCATTTTGGTTGCAAATTCGAATATTATATTTTTGGTATAGAATTCATCTCGTTTAATTAAAAATTCAAGTATTTCGCTAATAATTTAATTCCTTTTTTTGAACAGAAAATTCAAATATTTGGGGAGCAATGTATTCTTTTTTGGCTTTTTTGTTGAAGAATTTAACTGTTTTGTTAGAAATTTAAGTTTTTTCGTTGACAATTAATTTGTTTACCTGAAAATATGTTTTATTGAAAATTCATCCTCTTTGGAATCAACTGTTTTGTTAAAAATTTATAATTTTAAAGGAAAATATAACAATTTGGATAAAAATTTATCTATTAAGATAAAAATTAGACTATTTGGAAAAAAATTTCACTATTTGGATGAAAATTAACTTTTTTGTAGAAAATTCTTATTTTGGGATTGGCAATTTAACTTTTTTGCAGAAAAGTGTCCTGTTTGGTTTTAAAATTTAAACATCTTCATGCTGCAAAATTTAACGGTTTTGTTGAACATTCTTGTATTTTGTTAAAACTTCGTCTTTTTGATAAAAAGTTAATCCTCAAAACTTAACAATTTGGTGAAAAATAATTCTTTTAATCTAAAAATTGTTCACCTTTCTTCACTGAAATTTAAATTTCTTGTTGAAAATTCATCTTTGTCTTTGATTATAGAAACTTAATCAGTCTCTTCAAAAAAATTCACATTTTTAGTTTGGAAATTTAATGAATTGGTTAACACATCAACTGTTTTGTCGATATTTTAATAATTATGTAGAAAATTTATTTTTTCGTAAAAGTTCAACTGTCTTCTAGAAAATTTGGGTTTCACACTTGCAAATTAAACTTCTGGGATAAAAGTTTAACTTTTTTGTTTAAAAAATTATGGTTGAACAATAAGCTATTTGGTTTAAAATTATGGTTTTTTTAAATGATTTACTTTTTAGCTTGAAAACTTAAATCTTTAGTTAAAAATTTGTCTTTTTGGATTGCAGAATCATCCCTTTTCGTAGAAACTATTTTTTAGTGGAAACTTCAACGTTTTTAGTGGAATACGAATTATTTAATACAAAATTAAATATTTTCGGTCAAATGTAACTTTTTTGTTAAAAGTTTAATTACTTTGTTAAAAATTTAACGTTTGTTGTAAAGTAATCTTCTTTGGTCAAAAATTCAACTCTTTTGTTAAAAAACTAACTGTCTTTTAAAAAATTCGGCATTTTGGCTTGATGATTCAACTCTGTGTTTTTTAAGCAACTTGGAGTGTCTGAAGTCTAATAATCTTTTTTGTTTTAAAGTTCAAACATTTGGTTTACAATTAAAATTTTTATTAAAAATCCTTCTCTTTTCACTCAAAGTTCGACTATTTGGATGTAAATGCAACTGTTGTGTTAAAAATAAATTTATTGCTGTTTAATATCCAAAAACTCAATTGAAAAATCAGCGTACATGCTTATATAAGTTTTACGACTTAAGTAATCATGTCCGTGTTAAGTTTCGATAAATTCTAGAAACATTCTAGAACATTCTTTAAGTTTCTAGAACATTCTTTAAGTTTCTAGAACATTCTGAAAGTTTCTAGAACATTCTGACAGTTTCTAGAACATTCTGCAAGTTTCGAGAACATTCATGAAACTTAGCATGCACAAGAACCACTCGAGCTGTTGAATGGTCTCGAGGTCGGCAAGGTAGGAATCTTGATCTAGAATTCTCTCTCTCTCTATCTACTTTTCTCTTTTGTGAGCCCGTCATCGACTTCTCCATAAGCTAGTTTAAAAGCAAAGCAGTGTTAAAAATATATATTTAATGGATGCTTTCAGATAGCCTCAGAAAAGAATTAATTAGAAGCTTGAGCGTGGTGCGTAATACTACTAAATATAAAAATGACACACGGTAGTATCTACTGTGTCATCAATTAGCTGCAAATCTAGATAATAATCATTGATTCCGTATGCAAAAAGGAGCTAATAACCACACTTAACAAATCTTGATATTACCGAGACAAAGGATTGAAACCTTCAGTCACTGAATCATAGCTTGAAATTAGCAACTGGACCAAGTTTCAATTACAGCCTACAGGTTACTTAGTACTCTATCAAGTTGAATTACAATCTGAGACTAGCAATAATTTATAGTATCAGTTCCACCAGCTTTAGATGGTACACTTTAATTATTGAGGATTTTTGCATTGATGACCTTCTACATAAATTAATTATGAGTCTCATAAGCCTCGAACTTCTTACAATGTATTGTCTTTATGATCTGTGGCGAACATTCCTTAATAATTAAAAACAATGCTAATAATTTATTTTAATTATTCTGTCCAATTAATTACAATGCATTATATAACGAAGGCTATTGTCCATTCATGAGTGTGTGTTTAAGATGTCATTTATCGCATTCGCGGAGATTTATGGCGACAGAAGTCAATCGACAATTGACATTTGATAAAAGATGCTCATTTAGAAATCATCGCATATGGAAATAGAAGATAGTGCGCCTGGAAAAAATTTAAATATTTTGTTGAAGATTATTTTTATCCCAAACAGTATCAGGTCGGAAATTTTCCAATTTTCCAATTTGTAATTGTAAATTCAGAAATAATTTAATTACAAAAGTTCCTTTCTAATTTGGAGACAAATTATATCCTAAAACAATTTTTACATGAAAGTATTTTATTTTATATCCAAAAGAAAGTCATGAATTTATTTGCTTCGGAAAAGAATATACTTAAGTATATATTTCTACAATTCTAGAAAGGAAACAATAAAAATAAAAGGTCATATTAGTCTCAATTTTTTATTCTCGAGTAATTCCTTTCTATTTATTTATAGCTGATAATAATGTAGTTACATAAAATAGCTTACGTCAACTTTCAGTATCAATTTGAGAAGTCATTTGAAGCGAATTGTAGCAATTTCGAATAGTTAACTTCTGCAAATTACTAGCCAGTTGTAAAAATGTAATGAAATCGTATTGTTCGTTTGATTTATGAATAAATTAAATTTTTTCTGATGGTTGCATTACAATATTGCATCTAATCTCTTGAAGTCAATTAAGAATATTCATAAAACATATGAAGTCAGTCCGACCCAATTAGGGTCTGAATGTAAATGTTATTCCCATTCTTATAATTTGTAAAACCAATTGACAAATAAACAAAAGAGGAAATTAGTGAATGATGCTAAGTTTACAATTTATTTTTTTAATTGGAGCTTTTGTTTGCGACTCTACTGCGGTATTATGAGTTTTGGATTTTTGAAATGAGCTGTACAAACGACTCAAACGACAATGCTGGATGCGGGTCCTTGCAACAGTTTCGAACATTTTAAGAGGTTTCCAGGAGGATGCGTAAGGGCATTTGTGCAGCGGCCATTTTCGCTTAATCTCTTTTCTCAGGAAAATTAAGTCGAATTCAGAGGCAGCCGCTTGTACATAACTCACTAACAATAAGTTCGAACCCCATGAGTCTAACCTCTTGTCCTTGCTATCCCTCTTTAAAAAGAAAAAAACGCTTATCTTCCACCCCCTCTTACCTGTCAACGTTTTCTTGAAATTCTATCTACCAATTTGAAGCGCAAAATATAATTGGTCATTTAATTGCGTATCAGGTTCTGTTTCAGAAAATTCAAAACTCGAATGTCCCCTTCAGAAAATTTCAAATACCAGGGTCAGCATGAATAATAAATTTATAGTTTAAAAAATGTTATGAAACTTTGCAACTATTATTCAAGATTTCTCTGTTGACGCTACTTCCGATATCTGAAGTGAGTCCGGGCCCTGAAACGCGGAAAGGTTACTTGAGCACAAAAGGTAAAGATTCGATCTCTTTTTATGGTAGAAGTAAGGTACATTATCAGAAATCTGTTAAAAGAGTAAATCGCAAGCTCATTGAAAATTTCAGGAAGGACAACGTCCTCGATCATGCTGGTTCGGAAGAAGGTTCCGTATCCTGTGGAAGGGATCGGTGTAGTCGATGGGAATTTTATAACGAATAAAATTTTAAGCGCCTTATAAAACTCGGCAAGTATGTAGTAGCAGTCTGTAATATGGGTCGTATATCCGTTACCATGCCTTGCTACGTGTATAAAGTCTCTTCAACCCTCCTGCTTACCCCTTACCCCCTTCTTGCACATCAAATCACCCGTCTTACGTTTACCATATCGCGTCGCTCCTAACGCATGTGTATGACCGGATATTTACTGTGCTCGGCTTTACCTATTTATTATTCCTCGCTGGCTCCTGGATATGTCGCAGTACTTCGATGAGATGGCATTTATACCACCCTCATCCTCCTCATCCTCCTCCTCCTCCTCCTACTTATCCTCCTCCTCCGCGACTTGAAATTATTTCTATAGAAACGATATAACTTCTCGGAGATGATGGAAAGTATATTTCGGAGAGATCTTCTCCCTTAGACGATCTAGGTAGCTACTTTTCTGTATGTCGTGGTGAAAAAGTAGGTCATGGTTATATGAATTCTTATTGAAAAACTTTTCTAACCCTTCAGACAGTGAATCTTTTTAGATACGAACGCACAGGAAAAAATGATGCCTATTTCTGATGATGCCTCTCATTTTTTTCGGGTCTTCCTTTAATCGTTACCGTAACTAAATTTCGGTGCAAATTTAATTAAGTGTTTAAAAGGTGCTTGGTCAACAATAGGTATATTTTTAGAACAGAAATTGGGTATTGGATTTCATAGAGGTTTTTAAAATATTTGGAAATTATCTTCAAATTGACTGATTTGTTCATATTTAAAAATATTCTGTAAGCTATAAAAGAATCTTTAATAGTCGAAAAACTGATACAGAAATAAAAAGAGCTTTTTCATGTTCTTTTTATTCTATAAACTGTTCCACGGAGACGAACCACTTTAGCTGTAGAATGTTCTCGATATAAGGTGGGCATCGTGATCACTAGCAATATATTTGTTTTAAAGTTCTAGAAGGTTCTAGATTTCAAATAAATGGATAATATATAAGGATTACTATTTGAAATAATAAATAATCTTGAAGTTGTTTACATAGAATGTGTTACTTACAATCACACAATATCATTGTATGATGCCATCAACACCCTTTGAGAATATTCTAGAAACTTAGCACGGACACGAACCACTTGAATTGTGGAATCATTTTAATGTTGATAACATGCTAACTATAGGACTCTTCCTTTAAAAATCCCTTCAATTATCTACTTATTGAGCTGGAACCATCTACGTCTTAGGTTTTTTTTCTCTTCAATGTATCAATAAAAAATATTATTCCATTTCGAGATCAAAAATGGTTTCGACATATTGGACTGTAACTATATTAAGTCTGAGGTACAGCTCAAGTGCTTGATCAATTGTGAGAAACGAATTTTGCGTAAAAAACTTCAAGGTTATTAAGATATTTAATAAAATGTAATGCGTCATTAAATCTAGATAACCCTGAAGTTGTTTACGCAAAACTCATTTCCCACAATTTCGCAATATAATTCTATGACGTCATCCTTAAACTTCTTGAGCATTCTCGAAACTTAGCACCGGCATGAACCTTTTGAGATGTATAATGGTCTCGATGTCGGTAACAGGAATTTTTCGTAAAAAATCTCTTTACTTATCTACTTATTAGGCTTTAAAGATCTCTTCAATGTATTGAAATAAAAATATTAATTCAACTCAAGACCAAAAATACCTTCTTAAGTATATTTTTCTTTCTTTTACATTAAACACCTTGTGAAATAAGGTCATAGGATCGGAATTGTTGCTTCGGTCTTAGAAGTTCAGTGCAGTCTTTGTGCATTTAATCGCAACTTGATCTCAATTGGTTTACGCAAAAATTGTCACTCCAAATTGCGCAATATCATTGCATGACGTAATTGGGACTCTTCCGGAATATTCTAGAAACCTAGCATGGACTCGAACCACTTGAGCTGTGGAATGTTCTCGATGTCGGTAACATTTAGGGAACAGGAATCTTTCTTTATAAAACTTATAAATGATCTATTTATTGGGACGTAGACGGATGATGTTTCATTTTTATCTCTTTAATGTGTCAAAGAAAAATATTATTTCAACTCAAGACTAAAAATGCCTTCTTAAGTCTGGTTTCCTTTTTTTTTTTTTTATTAAATAAATTGTGAAATAAGATCGTATGATCGGAACTGTTGCTCAGGTCTTAGAAGTGCAGTGCAGTCTTTGTGCGTTTAATCGCAACCTGATCTCGATTGGTGTTGCGAGGGTGGGGTGGAAATAAAGTTACGCTGTTGTGCCTTGCAGCCACAGATATAATTACTGCAGAGGCAATTCATTTATTACGGTATTAACGACGAAAAGATTCATCTCAGACCAGTAGAATTCCCGCCCCCGGGCGGCGACCAGTTTCAAACAGTTCGGCGGAAACCAGTCGAGCGAGATGAGAGGAAAAAGAAGGATAGAAACCGAACGAACGCACCGGAGGGACTTACGGACACTTGGTCGCTCAATGGCGCGAATTTAAGAGCGCAGCCGTTACGCTTCTCATTCGTTAGCATAAATTAATTATTTTTCAGCTCGAGCAACACGATGCCAGCTGATGTCAGCAGCATCCCGCCGTCGTTAAACACCATGTCTGTTGTCATATTGCAATAGTTATAGTTATAGTTATAGTTATTAGTTATAGTTATAGTTATAGTATAATCCGCCTCATCTTCAAGGACTTTCTTTTATATTCTCTCTTGCGATATAGAAATAGAAACACATTTTTTAATGAATGTCATTCTTTACGAGATGACCGAACAAAATTAGTAAATCTAAGACTTAAGACTGGATTTTTTTTAAGAAGAGAGAAGTTCAAGTGTGAGCCAAGGGGCAAAAAAGTGGTTTGGATCGTATTTTCATAATTAATTGTTAAGGTAGTAGGTCTGGGGATCCTTTTAAAAATGTAGTCTTCACACTATCTTCGGAATTGTGTTGATAATAAATTACGAATTACAAATCAGAGACAATTAGCGCTCTATAAGAATGAACACACACTAATTGAACATGTGTGTTCCAAAAACGCATAAATAGTTTTTTTGTTAATTTTCGTGCTCTAGCCCCACCCCGTATTTGTCAGGTTTTCAAAAATGGAATGAGCATGTGTTTTTTTTTAAGTCAATTGAGCTACAAGGGTTGCTTAAAGACCATAAAGTTTTATCAAGATTCACGATGGTGAATCGTCGCCAAGTAAAAAAAAAACATGAATATATATTTTCTGTTAAGGAAGCTAGTTATTGTACATTATTGGATATCTCAGCCAATTCTTCACCGACTTGCATCAAATCTTTCGGAACTAATAAAAAACTGCCAAAACGGAAATTTTGCGCATACAAGGGGAACTAACAGATTATATACGCTTTTCATCCAATTAGCCCAAAAACTTTGAGAACAAGTTTGTTGGACGACATTTTTGATAAATGTGGATCCATGGTTTTTGTAAAAATATTTTTTACATTTTCGGCAAAAGATCGAAATGAAATGTAATAATAATAATCTAAATAACTGGAGGCTTTTAGAATAATAAAAATCAAATTCAACAAATTATTTTACTATGTTAAAAACTAGTGTTGCCAGTACCGATTTTTACCTGATAATGATTTTTCTTAATAATATTTGAAGTTTTTGTAATTGTTTAACAAATTTGATTGGAACAATCTTTTCTGAACGTAAACGTAGGAAGGTGCGTTTTTCAAGATCCTTCAACGTTTTTCGACTCTTCATTTAAAAAGAGATAATAAATGAAAATTAACAAAAATAATTATTTAAACAACTTTCTACTATTTATAGCAACCTTTTCTTTAAAAAACCTAGAAATTTTAAGTTTTTTCTAAATTTTTTCAATCTCATGTGGCTCTTTTGTGGTAAACAAATAATAATGGATAAAGCTTAACAAGAATCATTGTTTAATCATTTTCTTTTATTTTCTGAAATTTATCAATATTTCAGCGAAGATAAATTATATTTAATATATTTCATAAAGAAAATTTGAGAAATATTTCAGCTTTTTAAAAGTTTTTTTTATTGTTCAACAACTTCGGTAGAGAATTGAATTAACTTGGCTAAAGATGAACTTTTTTTTCTTGAAACGCTATATTCTGACTTTAAAATTATGGGAATTTAAAGATCTTTAATTTGATTTAATACAGTAACAACATTAACTTTATGTAAAATAATTTACAAATGAATTTTTTTGCTTATAAGTGTGATAGGGTGGGGATGGGTGGGGGTGAGAATGTACACAAAAAAGTTTTCAGTCCAAATTTTGACAGATTTCGCTCAGAGAAATATTATTCTAGAATTAAATAATCTGTATCTTGAGGATAATTCGGTGAATTTATCTAAAAACAACTTCAAAATAAAGGTTATTTTAAATTATAGAACTTTCCTTGATACGGATAAATTATAATAAATATATAATTTCTTTAAGCCAAAGAAATGTCTTTGAAAAGAATTAACTTTTCTTTGGCAGAGAGCTACTAAAAAATTTTCTTCGGACCAATTAATGACAAGAAAGGAAGTCATTCCCCAGTATTAAAATAAAGAAATCATGAACTGAATTCTGAGAAAACAAGAAAAAATAGACAGGTAGAGGGGTTTCTGAACCACAAAACCTACCTTACCGACTTTGAAAACATTCTGCAGCTGCGGTGGTTAGTGTCCACGCTAAGTTTCTCGAAAATTCTTAAAGACTCCCGATGATGTCACAAAACGGCATTGTGCAATTGTGAGAGATAAATTAGTGTAAACAACCTCAAGGTTATTTATTATCACAATTAAGCATTTCGAATAAACACTTTTACGGTTCTCATTATATTTAAGATTTGTCCTTGCATTCTCTGCTGCGTCATGTAGTTATAAGATAAACAACGAAAAATCAGAATATAATCTTAAAAGTGTTTACGCGAAATACTTAATTAAGATACTAAATAACCTTGAAGTTGTTTACACAAATTTGGCCTTCAAAATGTTTACGCGAAACGCTTAATAGAGATTCTAAGTAACCTTGAAGTTTTTAAGGAAAAATCGTCCTTTCAAGTGTTTGCGTGAAACGCTGAATTGAGATAGTGAGTAACCTTGAAGTTGCTTACGCAAATTCGTCTCTCACAATTGCGCAATACCATTTTGTGACATCACCGGTGCCCTTGAACAACACTTAGCAAAGAGACGAACCACTTTAGCTGCGGAATGTTCTAGAAGTCGGTGATGTAGGTTTCGTGGTCCAGACACTCCCCTGCCTATCTACAGGGAACCAAAAGTGAAATCAGAATTAAGAATCTAATAAGGAATTCGAGGATAATCAATAACAATAATAATATTTCTTTTGTGGCAGTTTCGAGCGGATTCAGTTGGAGGTTTTGAGGTCGTGTGAGTAGTGAGTAGCGAGTAGAATAAGCGAAGTGGACTTAGATTGGGCTAATTAATTAATGCGCACGTCCTGTCTCGTCCCGCCTAATTATCTCGCTTGTCAGCCCGTCCGCCGTTCAACAAACCGCTAATGTGTACCTCTATCTTCTTCACCCCTGTGCATTCCATCATTCCATCTCTGTCTCCCTATCTCTCTTACTAGCTGTGTCTGTCGTAATTGTAATTAGCCTAATTGTGACGTCAGGCAGGAAGCTACGCCTAGAAAAATCGCGTTGGTATGCGTCGAAAGATCAGAGCCACGAATGGAATGGACTGCTATATACGATTATATGATTATACGAGACATCGATCCACTTTAGGATTACAAAACGAGTGCCACATTTCGCTAAAAGATGTAAATTCATGACGTGGAATACCTTTTTTTCAAATCACTAGACATAGAAACAAGTTTCTTTGAACTATAGAAGTATATTCATTGGCTCTCAGTCAAAGAAAAGTTTCTTCAATTTAAAGAAGTTTCTTTTATTCAAAGAAATGGATTTTAGTTCCAAAGAAGGATTTTCTTTAATATAAAATGGTTATCTTCATTTTGAAGTTATTTTTGGTCAAATGAAAAAATTGTATTAAATGTATGCTTTCTCTGATTCAATACCTATATAACAATTAAGTATCATGATTATTTTATTTTTATTCTAAGAATTATTTTCTTCCTCGTCTTGAATTGGAATTTTTAGTCTCATCAATCTCCAAGAAGATTTTTTTATTCAAAGAATAATTGTTATTTCACCAACAAATTAAATTAAAAATATGAAGATATTACTACTTAGAGGAAAATACAGAAGAAATTAGATCTAATATTGAATTTTGAACAGAAAAAATTAAGTTTTTACAAAAAAAAGGACATAGTTGCTTTTTCAACCACAAAAGTTCAATTTCAAACCACAAATAGAATAGTTACTTTCTAGCAATTAAGAAGAATTTTTAATCAAATATTTGAAATTTCAACTAAAAAAGTTAAATAAAAAAATGATTAGAACAGAAAAACGAATTGTCAACAAAATACTTTAATTTTTAACTAAAATTATAAACATTTATTTTTAAAAAATATATTTAACCAAATAGTGGATTTTTAAGCTAAAAATATAAATTTTCAACCAAGAAGATTAATTTTTTGACAAAAACAAACGAATTTTCAAACAAATAGTCAAATTATTAAAAACCAGCAAAGTAGTTAATTTTTAAAATAAAGGAATTAATTTTTAAATATAATTATGAATATCCAACCACAAAAGTGACTTTTTAACAAAAATACAAACTATCAACATAATACATGAATTTTAAAGCAATATTACTGAATTTTTAGATGAACAAGATAAATAGTTTAGTCAAAAATATAATAGTTAACTTTTTAACTAAAACGATAGATTTTTTACTAAGAAGATTAATTTTTAGTGAGAAAATTGAATTTTCAATAAAATACATAAATTTTCAACCAAACACTTTTAAAAAATAAGCTTGAAACAAAAAAAAACACCATTTTTAACATAATAGTTAATTTATCAACTAAAGATAGATTTTTTACTCAGATTGATTTTTTACAAGAAGCAAATTAAATTTTCCATAAAATACATAAACTTTTAACCAAATACTTTAGTTTTTAAATAAAAAAGATAAAATTTTAGCCAAAAATGGAATACTTATATTTTTAGACGATAAAATAAATTTAAATAAAATTGTCAGCAAAAAGCTTAAATTTTAAGCCAAAGAAATAAATTTCAGAATAAAATTATAATTCTTAAAACAAAAAAAGGCATTAATTTTCTACAAAAAAAAAAAAATTATAAATTTTCCAGGAAATATTGAAATTTTCAACCGTAAAATGAATTTTCAATATCAAAACATACATTTTTAATCAGTTAAATCAATTTTCAACTAAAAAAGATAATTCTTACTTCAAAAATAAAATTCTTTATTCATTATAAAAAAATAATTTTCTCACAAAATAGTTGAAGTTTTTACTAAAAAACTGAATTTTTTAAATAAAAAGTATGAATCTTTAGCTTGAAAAATGAATTTTTAACCAAAAAAGATGAATTTTTAACGTAAATCATAAAATTTTTAACCGAATATTTCATTTTTCAACTAAAAAGGATCAATTTTTAACAAAAAATAGAACAGTTAAATTTTCAGTTAAAAAATAAGCTTGAAACAAAAAAAACACAATTTTTAACATAATAGTTAACTTATCAACTAAAAAGATAGATTTTTTACTCAGATTGATTTTTTACAAGAAGCAAATTAAATTTTCCATAAAATACATAAACTTTTAAC